>MU761089.1:118378-167292 GCA_026770625.1 Nicotiana glauca | reverse complement strand
TTGTCCTTTAATTGGAAAAACTCCCTTCTACCACGCCCTTCGCGGGGTGCGGTAGTGCCAAAAGGAGGTGTGACAATAATTAGAATAGTGATCCCATAGAACGAATGACTGATATATATTGGATTTTAAAATTTGAATGATTAGCCAACCACTATAAATGTCCGTAGAAATAATAGTAATTTAATAAAAAATGTGCAAAAGATACGAACATAGAAGAAAAATAGAAATTGTTAACACATGTTGTCATGCAAGATTAAAAGCAAAATACAGAGCACAAATTTGCTATAAATTCTAACATAAGTTTTAAAAACCAAAACTGTCATTCAGCTAGTGAAGAAAAAAATAGGAGAATGATAAAAAATACGCATAAAAGAGAACTAAGAAACTAAAAGGAAATAAAAGACTTACCTCTTGGAAAAATAAAATTAGTAAGTATATTTGTCAGTTTGTAAGCTATTTGAATGGTTTGCCTATCGTGTCCAAATAAGCATTACTCTATAGACTTTCCCAATCATTATGCCTCAAGTGGACCAAGCAGGCTTAAAGAAAAGATGCTTCAAATTCTAAAGGATGCCAACTGTTGAACACACCTTTTAGAAATTAATTAGACTTAGGAGTAATTCGAACCGACACCACCATTTATGCATCAGTTTTTTTTACTGTTTATAAAGTTAAGGTATTCAAATAATTTAGAAGGACATTTTAGTAATTTAACTTTTAAGTTAAGGAATTCATGCTTTTAATATAACTAGTTTTGGAAATGTGCGTTGCACGTGTATCCCATATTCGTGTTGCACGTGTTTCCCATATCAATTGTTATCGCAATTTTTAGCCAAAAAAGACTCCATACCGAAATTCTAAAATGTTTTAAACTTAAATTAGAACTTACATTACATAGATCTATGATATCTTAATATTATAATAGAAACAATTAATTAAAGTACAATACATTATTTGAATGAGAAAGTATTAATATTGAAGCACATTTAAATAATATTGACAATGATATAAAAGGTTCTTTGCATTACAAACAAATGTTATGCTGGACGCTTGATAAGTAATTCAAGAGACCTGAATAAAAGATGCCATGAATATCTTCTTCGCCCTAACAACTTTCTAATGCTCCCCTTTAACTTAGAAGATAAACCCTTAATATGAAAACACAGAAAAGTTATAAGAGCCTATTTCAATTGTCTTAATTTTGATAGATACTCAACTGATGTTAAGAAAACACGACTTTAGCGCTATGAATTTGGAAGAGTGTCCCTTGGGTGTTCATCTGTAATAAGAAGTTTAAGAGTTCAGAATCACTACTCAAATGATAAGAATGATGACAACTGATAACATGATGAAGATAGATGAGTAGAAATAACTAAAGCAGCAAAGACATTATTTGATAAATTCGCCAAATACACAAATAACGTCAAAGAGAAGACAAAATAAGATAAAACAACGTTGTTAGGCCTTATCTTACCCAGACAAAAATCTTCTAAACTGCGTGAACAAAAAATTTTCAACACAATCCATTTTTACTCTGTACAATAGACCAAACACTTTGGAGCACATAAAAGTGAATGAAATCTAGAGCATCAAAATGGAGAATTTTGAGACGCCATTGCAATCTAATGAGAATGAATGAACCTCCACGAAAAAGACTATAATTTAAGCCACAAATTAATCCAAGAAACTTTTTGCCTTTTTAGTTTCCTTTCTTCGTTATTAACTGCATATTTAATATTCGTTATTAACCCCAAATTAATCCAATAACCTCCGACACTTCGTTATTCCCACTATGTTTTATTGTTTTCAAAATGAGCTATTAACTGCATATTTAATATTCTATAATCTCTAGTTGTTAAAGAACACCTTTTCGGCTTATAGTACGTTGTTAGTGTTTTAATGTTGAAGCTAGCTTAATAAATTTTCCAGAACGTTCCAAGTTAGACTTTAAAATAGGTAGAGGGTAATTTGGTCATTCAGTATTTAAAAGATATTTTAGTAAACTAACTTCATCTAAAAGTGTTCATGCTTATAATATAGTATGATATAGATTTATCTTTTGCCCTTTTTCCTCTTCTCTTCGGAACCCAAGAATCATCGAGCTTCCTTCTTCCTTTAGTACAGTAAAACACTCTTAAATATTGATTATTAGTTTTTCCTCTAAACTATAGCCAGCCTTAATTACCTCCATACACTTGAACAAATAAATTTAATTATCCGGTCTCATACACCTTACTTAAGTGTGTACACGTACTGGCATTGGTGGACATTTTATCTGATTGTGCTCAACGTAGGCTAAATAATACTCTATTTGGTCCACAATAAGTGACAGATTTGTCTTTGTTATTTTGGTTCAAAATAAATGTCCATTTATATAATCAAAAAAATATTTAATTTATTTTTTTAAAATTACCTATATATACGTATTCCTAAAAAGTCTTTTACTCCTCACATTTGCGAATAGAAGTAAGTGCTACTATAACTATGCTGCAAAACTTAATTAGGGGTAGTTTAGTCTTACTAACTATTTTGTCTAGAATTTAGTATTTTCTTAATGGGTGTGTCCCAGGCAAATTGACCACTTATTGTAGACAGAAGGGAGTAGAATTTTATATTACCTGTACTAAAATTAAAACAAAGAAATAAAATGAAGAGAGGAAAAAGCAAATTAAAACCTGAACTAAAAAGGGGTAGCTAAATTAAATCATTCTGCCCAAACTATTCTCTCTCCCAAATTTCGTCAAATGGTTCTCCCATTTTTCCACTTCGATTTACCTATAAATATTAGTGATCTAGTTAAAAAAAATTCAATAAACAATTTTCAGTAAGTTTATGTTTAAATTTTGTTGGTTTTGGTATTTAATCAATGGGGATGAGTTCCAATAAAGGAGAATAGTATTCCAATTGTGACGGGTCTTCGATTGACAAAGTGGGTTCATCTTCAACGTCTCAAAGAACGTTGAAGAGAAAATCAAGAAATGTGTCTAAAAACTTTTGCAATTAAATTAAAGAAGAAAAATTATAATTATAGGAAAAGAAAGAATAATAGTTGTGCTTTAATGGAGGAAGTTTTAAAGAGGAAGAAATAGAAATAATAGCCGTGGAAAATATGAAAAAAAATAAAAGAAAATATTAATTAGGGGGCTTTTTACAGTTTGAGCTGGTGGCATTTTTTATACACTCTCACACGCCAAAAGCTATATGAGGCCACTTACTATGTCATGTTGTAGATCGAGGGTGTATTTAAATTTACTTATATACAAGGGATTAATTAGGATAAGGCATAGTTTGGGGAGAAAAATAATAATCAATGCCAAATTTAGGGGTATTTTAAGATATTAGCTCTTTTTATTTATTTGTTTATCCTTCTTACTTATTTTCATTTCACAAGGACTCATTGACCTCTATTCCCAAATAAATTCGTAATGAAAAATGGTCAAATATATTCCTATATTATTAAAAATAGTTTAAAAATATTTTTCTTTATACTATTTAGTCATTTCAGACTCTATCGTTATACTATGAAATAAATATACCCTTATTTTAGACGGAATGTCACGTGGCTGCATCAGGTGAAATCGACCTATCTCATTTCTTTTAACCCGATTCACTTTCAAAAACCATTTCCTGACCCAAAGTTCACCCCCATTGCTTCTCTAATCTCTCTCTCTCTCTCTCTCTCTCTCTCTCTCTTCTTTTCCTTCTCACTGTTATAACTATGGCCGAAATTTTCACTGGCGAACTCGGCGAAATGATGGAGAATCTTAAGATTTATCACCTCGCACTTTCTCTTCCCCTTTCTCTATACCTACACACATATTTATACACAGATCTTAAAAAATATATACAAGAGGTCAAAGATTTAAAAGTTTTGATTGGAATTTTACTGGATCTGACCATGAATATATTTTTCCGACAAGCATTGATTTATTTTGTCATATTTTTATTTTATTTATCACATCTAGAGACGAAAGAGATAGTTAAAACTCTGACCATCCATTTTTTTATAGCTCTGGAGAACCTTCGACGACTTATGACCCTACACTGTTGCCTCGTCCTTTGTTTCTTATGTTTGTCACTAACAAGTGAACTTGCATAATTAGGTGGAGATATTTTTTACTGGTACACTGATCACCTTTATATTTTTTTTACTGAATGAAAAGGGCTCCTTTAGAATTGGGATGTGATTTTCATCCTCATGAAGCTCTATTTCTTTTATTTCATTTAAGGGATCTTTTTAATTGTATTTTTTTGTGTGAAATCTGAGGTATCAATCAGTAAATGTTTAGCAGATTCTGATGCCCTACGTTAAAGGAAGAAAAATTCTTATGAATACTGTCATAAATCCCAAGCTCATAGATTTAGATGGTTGAAAAAGACATATTTAAAAGTAAATTAGTATGAGTTCTACATCAGGCCAAATTAAAAGTAAACTAGTATGAGTTTTATACCAGTTTTGGCCTTTTGCAATGTGTTTCTTGAACTACATGGCTGGATTTTTGATTTTGGATCGGGTCGGGTCGTGGTTTTCTTGAAATGAACCGAGTTAAAAATAATTGAGTGGGTTGATTTAATGTGGTGCATCCATGTGGCATTCCATCTAAAATAAGGATATATTTGTTCCATGGTATAACAATAGAGTTTGAAATGATCAAATAGTACAACGACGAATATATTTAAATTATTTTTGATAGTTAAGGAATGACCCTTTTTCGAATTCGTAATTCTCTTCCTCGTTTACTAAAATTTCATTTCTATTTCTAGCACTTCAAACTGTTCTTTTTTCTCTTACCATCAATCTTATTCCTCTCAATCCCTCGTATTTTGTTAGTTTAAAATCTTCATCTTTGTCATTACAAAGTATGAAAAAATAAATCACTTAAACTCCTAATCAATTTGATTTTTGCTTTATTTTCTTGGAACGGATCAAAATATGGACAACTCAAAAGAACATATTCAATGCTTCCTAAATGTGATTAAGACCCACCTCAGGTCAATAATTTTCAACCATAAAAAGAGGACTCTAAAGGCCGAACTTGATCGAACACACCAAATATTTTGTGTCAATTCATTGCTGAAATAGATTTAAGAGTAAAATTAGAATGAGACCTTCTTAGTTACGTTTTTTCCCTCAAATAATATGGAGAAAGATAGAGAAGAAGATTACAAAAGAAAGAACAAAAAAAGAAACAGTTGCCAAACATAGAATATTCCCTCACATTAATGCATTTACACATTGTAAAACAGGAAGAAGATGGTCTGGAAGAGGAGAGAACGACTTGACAAGTGGGACCCATTATAAAATACTTGTCAAGCATAGAATATGCCCTCACATAAATTTTGTTGGTTGAGTCTCACACCAATAAATAAAATTAATCCCAAATTATATAGTAAAAAGAATACTCCTATATCGTAATGCAATATCTCGAGGGAGCGTTAGAAGGTACTTCTTTCGTTTCATAATAATTGACTTTTTGGCCTTTTTATTTTGGTTCACACTAGTTTACCTTTTCCATAATAAACAAAATCAACTTTTTTTCCTGAACTTGTGCTTATTTATATATCCCAGTATATTAAGTTAACACTATTCAAAATAATTAAGAGTAATTTAGTCAAAATATCTTTTTTTGTATGAGTTAATATTTTTTTTGAGAGACGTGTCAAAAGGTAAAAAGTCATTATTGTGGACTCCACGGGACTAGTAATCTACAATTCCAAGGGGACTTTTGACTAATATGATCTTCGTTGGCCCCGGTTAGTGGAGGATTAAACAATGGTGAGTCACTTTATTATCATAAATATTTTTCACCTAATCTGTCATAGAATTAAGATCAACATAGATCACTCACGTGTATCTAATATATATAGAATCCACATCAATACCCTGAACACAATTATTATCAAATATACACTCCAAGCAATTCAACTCTTCCTTGACGTTGAGCAGTTTTGACTTGCAACAATTAATAGACCTCACTTGCAATTGATCCATATCGAACAAAGACAGATCCAGGATTCAAATATTGGGGTGTCACTATGTTATGCATAAAATATATATGTCAATAGCTACAAATACAAATTAGGAATAGTGGATCGGTTCGGTTAGCTTTTGGCTAACTCAAATAAGCCTTTCATTCACAAAGAAAATAAGTGTAATGATCCGACCGGTCATTTTAAGCTTTTGCACTTTGATCGCCAGTACTCGGGCATGACTTACCCCGTGTAATGCATTATGACTGATGTAGATCGTTGGTTTTGATTTTCAGGAAAATCGGGATGAATTTGAAAGAACAATCTTAGTTGAAAGCTATGAATTTGAAAGGTTTGACAAAGATTGTACTTAATTGTATATGAATTCGGATTGAAATTTTTATGATTTGGCTAGCTCCGTTAGGTGATTTATGACTTAGTAGTGCGATCGAAATGCTTTTTGGAAGTCCATGGAAGGATTTGGCTTGAATTGGCAAGGTTAGTATTTTGGCGAATTCCGGTTGTGAGGTGAGATTTTGATCCAAGGGTCGGAATGAAATTCCGAGAGTTGCTGTAGCTTCATTATGTCATTTGCGATGTGTGTGCAAAATTTTAGGTCATTCGGATGTCTTTTGGTCTGGGTTTTTTTTATCGAAAGTGTATTTTGGAAGTTTTTGGAAGCTTAGGCTTGAATTCGATGAATTTTGAGTAATTTGACGTTGTTTGAAGTGTTTTAATGATTGGAACAAGTTTGAATGAGGTTTTAGGGCGTGTTGGTATTTTTGTTTGAGGTCCCGAGGGCCTCGGGTGAGTTCTGGATGGTCAATCGGACCATTTTTGGTATTTTTAGAGTTGCAGATTTTCATCTCAGCTGTTGCAGAAGAAATGGCCTTCGTGATCGCGTGAAGTCCCCCGCGATCGCGTAGAGGGATTTTTTGTTGGCCCGGGTTTGCTCTTCGCGTTTGCAATGATAGGTTCGCGTTCGCGTAGTTTTGGAGGTGGAAGCTTCGCGATCACGGTGGTGTGTACGCGTTCGCGTAAAAGGATTTGGGGACCCAGTGGATTTGTTCTCCGCGTTCGCATAGGCTGGTCTGCGTTCGCGTAGGTTTGGGAAAAAGAGCATCACGTTCGCGGAGGGAGTATCACGTTCGCATTGAGTATTTTTGAATCTTTGGATTTTTGTGCTTCGCGATCACGTGGCCTTGGTCGCGATCGCGAAGAAGGATTTAGAGTGTTGGGCAAAATATTTTTAAGTCACCTTGTCCGCGATTTTGGGTCTATTTTTACCCATGACTGCTCGTTTTTGGAGATATTTTGAGGAGATGAAAGAGGGATTCAAGAGGAATCGACTTGAGGTAAGAATCTTGGTCTTAAAACTTGATTATATTGTGAAATCTACCTAGAAATTTATGGAAACTATGCCTAAAATTGAAGAACTAGGCCTTGAGAAATTGGACTTTTGAATTGGGATTTGGATGACCATTTGAGTTCGGAATTGAGAACTTTTGATATGTGGGAAGATAAGGAATCTGATGATGTAAAAATTTATGAGTTTCGAGAAGTGGGCCCGGTGCTCGGTTTTTGGTAATTTCGGGATTTGTGCCTGTAATTGATTGTTTTCGCTTCGGCTTTGTTCTCTTAGCATATTATGATGTATTCGCTCGGATTTTGGATAGATTCGACGTGCGTGGAGGCCGATTTGAGGAGCAAAGGTGTCGCGAGCTAGAGATTTCGCCGGTTCGAGGTGAGTAATGATTGTAAATACTGTCCTGAGGGTTTGAAACCCTAGATTACACATCGTGGTGTTACTTTGAGGTGACTCACACGTTAGATGACAAGCGTGGAGTTGTGCACCATTGGGGATTGTGACTTGATCCGTCTTGTATGAATGTTAAGTCGCGTATTTGATTCGAAATCTTATGATATTCCATATTTTAGAGATTGATATTATATTTTTGGCTGTATGCCATGTTTGGGGCCTTGTGCCGACCTGTTAAGACCCTTAGGGGCATTTTTACTATTTTTCCTCACTTTATGTATTTGATAGCATATCCTTAGTCATGTTTTACCTGTTTATTGTTTAAAATCTGGTTTTATCACTATATTTCTTAAAAATGTGAAAATTGTTTGGGCTGAGTTCCTTGTTTTACTAATGGTTCGAGTGATCGTGAGTTGATGACTGAGATAGACAGAGGGTCTGATTGTGAGGTTGATGACTGAGATAGACTGAGAGTCTGGTGGTGAGGTTAATGATTGAGAGAGGCTGAGGGCCTGGCTGTGAGGATTATATATGTCTATGGAACGGGCTGCACACCGCAGCGATACTTATATGTTTCACGACCCAAAATCCACTAAGGGTCGTGGTGGCGCCGGACACCTCTGTCAGGCCAGCCAACTAACTCATCAATAAATTTCTCTGTTAATACTTTTGAAAATCTACAATTTTTTTCCTTCTATTTTTATAAATAAATGTTCACTATTTGAATTCAAATTTCAAATAATAACAAATAGTACAAATCCGTTGAAAACCATCCCAGAAACCCGGTGTCACAAGTACATGAGCAACTACTGATAAGAGAAATAAAATACAATATCCGTCCAGAATACAATGGACGAAAAGTAAATACAGTACACTGGAAGGGACTAACCTAGTTGCAGTCGCCTCAAATGGTGAAACTCACCTAGTCCCAACGTCATCCATGCTGCTACGCCCAATAGGCTGCTAGAGGTGTATATATACCTGTGCAACAAAAATACACAGAAGTGTAGTATGAGTACGTAATCAACGTGTAATCAGTGAGTATCCCACCTAATCCCGAAGGGGTAGAGACGAGATGGCCGACTTCGACACTCACTAGAGGTCCATTATCAATATTCTATAAGTGTGTGAATAATCATGGACTTATATAGAAGTCCTAACTGTGAAGCCAAATAAACAGGTAAACATCTTCAGCAATAAATCAAGGGCTACTAAAGTCTATTATTTATTATCTTTTCAGTTTATATCAAACCACATAGGGCCAATTCCACATTTACAATTTCAAAGTAACAGATAGACATGCGCAAATCATGCCGAGGTCGACGGCCCGCTCCAGCAGAATATAAATTGTGCACTGCCGAGGGTCGAGCGGCACGAACCATAGATGCATCAATTATCACCGAGGCATTCGGCCCGTTCCATAATTAAACACATATCCTGCTCGCTAATCATCCATGCGACGCGGACACACATAAAGTACATGCTCAATCAGTCAAATAAGAACTTATAGGGGAATATTTATTCAAATAAAACCAATTCCCCTTTAACAATTTTAAGAAATGAAGCTTAATCCTTTTGAAATTAATTTACTAATTTAATGTGATTTAGGCAGTTCAAACAATAAATGGGTTCACTATAATCCATGTATGACATGCTCTTAGGGTCCTAGACTACCCGGACAATAGCATGATAGTAGCTACGCACAGACTCTCGTCACCTCGTGCGAATGTCGCCCCCACAAATAGGAGCACATAATCATTTACTTCACCTATGGAGTAAATTCCCCCTCACAAGATTAGAAAGGAGACTCACCTCGCTCCGAAGATCCACAACCGGCATTCTATATTCTTTCGAAGACTTACACCAACGCACAATGCTCCAAAGCTAGCCAACGATAATATGAACCCATTAACATATGCTAAATTATACTTTACAACTCAATTTATAACAATTCCTAACTCCGAACGAAAAGTTGACCAAAATGCCCTCGGGGCCACGTGCCCGGAATCCGAAATTTCTCGAAGATAAAGGTTACCCATGACCTTAGGAACTCAAATATATGATTTTCTCTTAATTCCATACTCAAAATCGTGGCTAAAATCCAAGATTATAATTTTCTTGGTTTTCAACCAAAACCTCAATTTTTATACTAATTTTTCATGCCTAAATCCATGTTATAGTCTTGTATTTAACTTGGAAATAAATAGGAGTGACTTACCTTTATATTGATGATGAAATCCCCCCTAGAAGCTCTCCAAAAATCGCCCCCAAGCCATGCAAAATGGGTGAAACGAACCAAAATACGGATTTAAAACAAGCCCTTGCCTCTAGTCATTTCCACTTTTGTGGAATTATAGCCGCTAATGCGGCTCCGCTTTTGCGGACAGTAGGCCGCTTCTGCGGCTTCCCTGGCTTGGCCCCCTTTTCGCTTCTGCGATCATACCACCGTAGATGCAGTTCTGCTTTTGCGGAGCCTTGACCGTATCTGCGATCTCCATGCCTCGACCATAAACCGCTTCTGCGGCTCCTATTCCGCTTATGCGGAGCCGCTTCTGCAGTCCCTTTTCCGCAGAAGCGGAAACACCAGCAAACCTCAGCTTTTCTCAAATCCATTTTTTGATCTGTTAACCACCTGAAATCTACCCGAGGCCCCCCGGGACCCCAACTAATCGTACCAACTAGTACCAAAACACATTACGGACTTGCTCGAGGCCTCAAATCATAACAAACAACGCTAAAACCATGAATTACACCCCGATTCAAGCTTTATGAACTTTGAACTTTCCAACTTCTATTTTCGATGCTTAAACCTATCAAATCATGTTCGATTGATCTCCAATTTGGCACACAAATCATATTTGACATTACAGACCTACTCCAACTTTCAGAATTGGATTCCGACCCCGATATCAAAAAGTTAACCTCCGATCAAACATCTAAAAAATCTTCAAATTTCTATCTTTAACCAAATGGCTTCAAAATGACCTACGGACCTTCGAATTCACTTTCGATCGCGCTCCCAACTCCAGAATCACCATACTGAGCTATTCACAGACTTGGAATCCCAAACGGACATCGATAACACTAAAATGCGCTTCAATCCAAACTTAAGAAATTCGTTCTAAAATGCTAACTTCCACAATAGGCGTCAAAACACTCCCGGGTTATCCAAAACCCAATCCGGGCATACGCCCAAGTCCGAAATTATCATTCGAACCTGCTGAAACCTTCAGATCCTGATTTCGAGGTCGTGTACTCAAAATTCCAATCCTAGTTCATTCTTTCAACTTTAAGCTTCTCAAATGAGAATTTTTATTTAAATTTAACTCCGATCTCCCTGAATTTAAATTCCGACCATGTGAACAAGTCATAATACCCGAAATGAAGCTGTACATGGCCTCCGACTGCTGAATGGAGCGCTGGTACTCAAATCGACTGGTCGGGTCGGTACATTCTCTACCACTTAAACATACGTTCGTCCTCGAACGTGCTGAGAACTACACTGGAGTAGTCTGAAATCACTGTTTAGCACCTTATGCACCTTCCTGTGCTATCACAACTCGGTTGAGCACATTAGCTCGATAAATTCTGAAGATATCCCCATTTATTCAAACAAATAAGCCTCAGAGCCTACTTCCAACATCCGGAATTCTATGCCAGGCCTTTTTCCAACATACGGTCACCGTATTAATCACCATACGTTGTACTCAAACATGACTGCATAACTCTACTGAATTCACACTTGCATCACTTTACCCATAGGACCACAATAACATTTCTATTTGAATTAATCGAAATTCCATGAACCCAATGCTCCGATTGAACCTCCTAACCTACATGGGTCTTGCTCTAACCTTTACAACACTGACACGGTGGAAGAGAGGATGCCGAAATTCATAACCAACTATTGAATCAACAAATCATTGGGTCTATCCCCTGACATGAGTCATTGCCTCTTTCTGAACCATCCAATGGTCTTAGCTCCCTAATTCACTTCACATAATCCAATTGCATTGGTCCTAAGTCCAATAATCTCGTCTCACCCAGTACGAACTGCTCAGGCAATAAGCCACTTCGGACACAACCAAGAGTCCCATATAATGCCACAATGTGCCATTAGGCTACCGATTAGGATATGATACAAGAGGAAAACGAACTCTAAAACGGAGATCTAATTACCCCGCCTGCGAATCATACATACGACGTGGCTAACAACTTATACGAGTTTTCCTCAGAAAATGGGAAACAGAACACATAAAATAAACTAGGGGGAAACTGTACTGAACATCACACTGTTGTGGCGCGCAACCTGATCCAAACAGCATAACCATGGCGGCGTGCCACCCGATCCACACAATATAACCATGGTGGCGAGGCACTCGATCCACACAATATAACCATGGCGGCGTGCCACCTGATCCACACGTAGAAATCACATAAGTAGATACACATCGAGCTAAATCGCTCACCACATGAAAATACCGAATATCGGTCATAAACACACTGAGGTGCATAATACCATCCCTGAGGAAACATATAGTGCTATAGGCTACAAAACTCAAGCACAACTGAGGTGCGATACATGATTTGAATCTCAAGAGCCATCCTGCTCATATAACATTACCGCTATGCGAAACCTCAACACATAAGAAATTTACCTAGCCGTTTCACAACTCATACGGCGCAATACATCATTATCTGGAATAGCTGATGATAGAATAACACCCCGACTGTTCCCCCATAGGGAACATTCGCTGAAACGAACACAAAATTGGCCTGATATAAAGCCCTGTTCACATATAAATCAACCCACTGATTTCATGCCGATTTCTGATTGCACCAACTTGGGTAATAACCTTTCAAAGGTTCATAGTAACTCATTCTTCCTCATAACATATAACATCATCGCCATCGAGTATACCAATCTCTAAGTAGTGGTCCAAGCCACCATAACCCTTACGGGATCCACCTACTCATAACAGGCTATAACAGAAGACTGCTTCTTAATAACATCCATCGCTGCGGCCGACAAGCATCACACGCACCGCCACACTTCACATGCATGACTTGATCACGCTGGATGAACTGATCACCACTACCAATATGCCAAGTTAACCATGGCTAATCAATCTACCTCCTTCCACTAAATCCTTGATTGCCTTAGAAATAATACTTCTTCATTCAACACATAACATACTCCATCTGCACTTATCCCGAGTGACCTTGAATCACGAGACCATGCTGTCTCAAATCCCACGAACCATTTAGTATTTCTCAATGCTACCCATAAGTCAAAGTATCGTAGAACATTCTGGGCACCTTCTCATAAGCTGCTACAAAGCTTCATTCTTAAACGTACTCATAGGCTCGAAATCATCGGGCACCACACTTTCACTTCTGAATTCACTGGGACCATTATTGAGAACCACCCGCTCTGACTTGGTCCCGAATATAATTCACTTCATAAATATAATAACACACGAATACCCTCTCGGCGAAGCACCCAGCGAAAATCACTTCCTCTTAAACTTGTATTCATACAAGGCATAAATCCTAAACCTTTTTCCAAGTCCGGACATGAGCCAATAAGGCCAACCATCGCATGCCTCCAAAAATTCATTTGCTTGAATTACCACTTATGATCTTTTCTCATAGCTGAAATTATCCATCAATATGCTAATAACCAGAAATCATGCAAGTAGTTAATAATACAGCCTAATCACAAGTGGTGGGACTCTCCCACTTAGCTTGAGGCCATCATTTCACATTCTTGAGTCCGCCCGACTCTTTGTATAATTTCATCATTTCCTCAGAATCTTCATGTATCTCCCCATCTTTCATATTCTGATACATCATCCACATTCGCACGACCGATCTCTTTGTTGAACAACCAACATAATTCTTTGCAGAAGCTTCGCCAACCACGTGACCACTAACCTGCTTACGGGGAATAAACCACCTAGGGGAATCACCTCCCGACATCTTCCCACGCTGCTGCACGGGGTACATTCACTATGACACCAATAGCCATCCTGATTCCGAGCTCACCTTCCAGTTGCACAAGTCCATTCGCCCTTCGTGGTCATCAATTACATGCGCGACAACATCCTTCCAAATTCAGGTTTATGCTACACCCTCCTCCATTTCAAGCAGCTCCTTTCCGCCATATAAATTTTCTGCCGCATAATAGCCCATACTTCGAATCATACCCGCAGACTTCGATCACCAATCATTAAAATCCCCAATTCGATCCAAATTCTCTTTAAGGCGAGTAGTCATCCTACTACCAAGCCCACATGCAACACCCGCCACTCTCCCACTTTGGTGGAACTCATCTCTTTAATTAACCACTCGACCATGGTCCTCATACTTGGCCTTCCAGAAGTTTTAAACACCACTTGATATTCCCCACATGTCCTTCCCCATACTTTGCTGCTCAATTGTTGCCTTAAATAAAATCTATCTTCGTGGCACTTGAATCCACCATTGCTGCTAACTTTAAACCTTTCCAAAGGTCATCTTTATCGAGCCGCCAACATTTGCAGTAGTGATTCAATCCGGAACCACTGCATTCCGCGATATCTGGTAGTTGCCTCTTTAATAGTATTTCACAATATTCCGCCATAAGGAGAATTGTAGCAGATTATAACATCGACGAACTTGGTACGTCCCAATAAGACCACAACACCCCATTATAGAAGAAAAACTCCACCACGCTTGCAAATGCCAAGCCTCATTACTTTTACTAGCCCACATCTGACCATTCTTAATCCGACTGCCTTTTCCCCTATCGGAAATAAAATACTAAATCCCTTGATTATACGCTGAGTAAACCTCCCTTCAATTCATCCACTACCCCAAAACGTGGGCAAACATCCTACCATCACAACAACACTGCGGAAAATCGCTCATGAGCATCATGGCAACCTGTTCCTAGCTTCAAGGCTCTTAGAAGTTCTGTTACTGAGCTAAACAATAGAATACCTTCCATAAAGCAACTATAATAGTCCAATTAACTATACCGGGAAAATCATCCCGCACCACATTTGTAGTGCCATTAAAATTCTTCAAATTCTCGATTTCTAGCAAGCGCTCGCATCACGTAAGATTGAGTAGGAAGGAATCAAAGGCATAAGCCTCAAAGGAATAGAACCGCACGATAAGGAAATCAAGAAGGGAAGTACTCTTTACAGTCCTGCAGCCTCTCGAGGATAAGTACAGACGTCTCCGTACCGATTCGCGAGACTCTACTAGACTTGCATATGACTCATGAGACTGACAGGAACCTAGTGCTCTGATACCATGTTATCACGACCCAAAATCCACTAAGGGTCGTGGTGGCACCGGACACCTCTGTCAGGCCAGCCAACTAACTCATCAATAAATTCCTCTTTTAATACTTTTGAAAATCTACCGGTTTTTTTCCTTCCATTTTTATAAATAAAAGTTAACTATTTGAATTCAAATTTTAAATAATAACAACTAGTACAAATCCATTGAAAACCATCCCAGAAACCCGGTGTCACAAGTACATGAGCAACTACTGATAAGAGAAATAAAATACAATATCTGACCGGAATACAATGGACGAAAAGTAAATACAGTACACTGGAAGTGACTACCCTAGTTGCGGTCGCCATAAATGGTGCAGCTCGCCTAGTCCCAACGTCATCCATGCTGCTACGCCCAATAGGCTGCTAGAGGTGTATATATACCTGTGCAACAAAAATGCACAGAAGTGTAGTATGAGTACGTAATCAACGTGCACTCAGTGAGTATCCTGCCTAATCTCGAAGGGTTAAAGACGAGATGGCCGACTTCGACACTCACTAGAGGTGCATTATTAATATTCTATAAGTGTGTGAATAATTATGGACTTATATAGAAGTCCTAACTGTGAAGCCAAATAAACAGGTAAACACCTTCAGCAATAAATCAAGGGCTTCTAAAGTCTGTTATTTATTATCTTTTTAGTTTATATCAAGCCACATTGGGCCAATTCCACATTTACAATTTCCAAGTAACAGATAGACATGCACAAATCATGTCGAGGTCGACGGCCCGCTCCAACAGAATGTAAATTGTGCACTACCGAGGGCCGAGCGGCACGCACCATAGATGCATCTATTATCACTGAGGCATTCGGCCCGTTCCATAATTAAACACATATCCTGCTCGCTAATCATCCATGAGACGCAGACACACATAAAGTACATGCTCAATCAGTCAAATAAGAACTTATCGGGGAATATTTATTCAAATAAAACCAATTCCCCTTTAACAATTTTAAGAAATGAAGCTTAATCCCTTTGAAATTCATTTACTAATTTAATGTGATTTAGGCAGTTCAAACCATAAATAGGTTCACTATAATCCATGTATGACATGCTCTTTGGGTCCTAGACTATCCCGGACAATAGCATGATAGTAGCTACGCACGGACTCTCGTCACCTCGTGCATACGTAGACCCCACAAATAGGAGCACACAATCATTGACTTCACCTATGGGGTAAATTCCCCCTCACAAGATTAGAAAGGAGACTCACCTCGCTCCGAAGATCCACAACCGGCATTCTATATTCTTCCGAAGACTTGCACCAATGCACAATGCTCCAAATCTAGCCAACGATAATATAAACCCATTAACCTACGCTAAATTATACTTTACAACCCAATTTATAACAATTCCTAACTCCGAACGAAAAGTTGACCAAAATGCCTCGGGGCCACATGCCCGGAATCCGAAATTTCTCGAAGATAAAGGTTACTATATGATTTTCTCTTAATTCCATACTCAAAATCGTGGCTATAATCCAAGATTATAATTTTCTAGGTTTTCAACCAAAACCTCAATTTTTGTACTAATTTTTTATGCCTAAATCCATGTTATAGTCTTGTATTTAACTTGGAAATAAATAGGAGTGACTTACCTTAATATTGATGATGAAATCCCCCTTGAAGCTCTCCAAAAATCGCCCCCAAGCAATGCAGAATGGGTGAAATGAACCAAAATCCTGATTTAAAACAAGCCCCTGCCTCCGGTCATTTCCGCTTTTGCAGAATTATAGCTGCTTATGCGGCTACGCTTTTACGGACAGTAGGCCGCTTCTGCGGCTTCCCTGGCTTAGCCCCCTTTTCGCTTCTACGATCATACCACCGCAAATGCGGTTCCACTTTTGCGGAGACTTGACCACATCTGCAGTCTCCAAGCCTCGACCATAAACCACTTCTGCGGCTCCCATTCCTCTTCTGCGGAGCTGCTTTTGCGGTCCCTTTTACGCAGAAGCGGAAACACCAGCAACCAGCAAACCTCAGCTTTTCTCAAATCCATTTTTTGATCTGTTAACCACCTGGAATCCACCCGAGGCCCCCCGGGACCCCAACCAATCATACCAACCAGTCCTAAAACACATTATGGACTTGCTCGAGGCCTCAAATCATAACAAACAACGCTAAAACCATGAATTACACCCCGATTCAAGCTTTATGAACTTTGAACTTTCCAACTTCTATTTCCAATGCTTAAACCTATCAAATCACGACCGATTGACCTCCAATTTGGCACACAAGTCATATTTGACATTACGGACCTAATCCAACTTTCGAAATTGGATTTCGACCCCGTATCAAAAAAGACAACCTTCGGTCAAACTTCTAAAAAACCTTCAGATTTCTATCTTTAGCCAAATGGCTTCAAATTGACCTACGGACCTCCGAATTCACTTCCGATCGCGCTCCCAACTCCAGAATTACCATACTGAGCTATTCACAGGCTCGGAATCCCAAACAGACATCGATAACACTGAAATGCGCTTCAAGCCAAACTTAAGAAATTCATTCTAAAATGCTAACTTCCACAATAGGCGTCAAAACGCTCCCGGGTTATCCAAAACCCAATCCGGGCATGTGCCCAAGTCCGAAATTATCATACAAACCTGTTGGAACCTTCAGATCCTGATTCCAAGGTTGTTTACTTAAACTTCCAATCCTAGTTTATTCTTTTAACTTTAATCTTCTCAAATGAGAATTTTCATTTAAATTTAACTCCGATCTCCCTGAATTTAAATTCCGACCATGCGAACAAGTCATAATACCCAAAATGAAGCTGTACATGGCCTCCGACTGCTGAACGGAGTGCTGGTACTCAAAATGACCGATCGGGTCGTTACAATATAGATCGGGCTGCACGCCACAACGATATGTTGGATGGGGCTGCACGCCGCAGCGATATAACGCTTGGGCTGTAGGAGCCCTTTCGGGGTCTGCACACCCCCAGTGAGCACCGTTGATGAAATATATATGAATCAAGCTTCACGCCACACCGATATACGGATCAGGCTGCACGCCGCAGCGATTACTATATGGTACCTATTGAGTGCGAATGCTGAGTGCGAGTACTTGTTGGTAAGAGTTGAGTCACGAGTGGCAGAGAGGCTAGCGCGAGGGGCGATAGCTATATACATGCATATGAGTGATGTTTTGGCTGAGAGGCCTGTTTATGAACTTATTGATTTCACTTCTCTTTAAAGTAAGTTTCTATCGAATATGTCAATTTATTGACTATTTTCACTTATCTTTTTATTGAGCCTCTATCGAAAAGTTGAACAAATATTTTTAAAATAATTTTTATTTAAACTGGGGTTTATGAGATGTTCAAAAATTAATTATTGAGTTGGCATTGGTTATCCCACTGATATTTTTAAGTTATGAAGTATTTATGATTACTGTTTTGCCGAGGGGCTGTTTTACGAACTATACTTTGCCCGAGGGGCCGATTATGGTTTTAAATCTCTATTATTATTTTAAATGGTATTGAACCCCTACTGAAACTGCTGGAAAATATTACAAAATGATTTGTACCAAAAGCTGAATTTTAAAAGGGAAGATTAACTCGTATTTTGATTTGGAAGCCTGTTGTGCTTGTTGAGTTTAACATAATTGTGGATTCATTATTTCTTACTGCTAAGTCTTTATTTACTCTTATTACTTACTGGGTTGGAGTACTCGCATTACTCCCTGCACCTCGTGTGTAGATTCATGTATTTCGAAACCCGGTAGCGGGTGTTGGTTAGCAAGGTGGCTGCACGACGTTCGCAGCACTGCTCCCTTCTTCTCATTTTATTTTTTTAATTAGTACATTTCTAGACTTTCGTTGTATTCAGACCTTGATAGTTGCTCATGACTAGTGACACCCCGATGTCGGACTTGTATTTTTATTCCGCTCTATTATTTCAGAGTTTTATTATGAACCATTGTTTAATTAAAGGCTTAAAAATGACTCTTAATGCTTAAGGGATTAATGTGAGTATTGTATCGGCTGGCCTTGTCTTCACGAGAGGCAACATCACGACCGGGCCAGTTTGGGGTCGTGACAATAAGTTAAATTTTAGTTATTTTTTAATGCTTAATTTAAATACTTTCTAAAATAAAATGCAAAAGAAAAATAACATTTAAAGAAAAATGCCTTCAATATAAAAAATTGCTTAAAGAGTGTGACGACCCCACCGATTGTTTTGAGCTTTTGCACTTTGATCGCCAGTTCTCGGGCGTGACTTGTCCCGTGTGATGTATTATGACTTATGTAAATCGTTGGTTTTATTTTTCAGGGTAATTAGAATGAATTTGGAAGAGCAATTCTCAGTTGGAAGCTTTAAATTTGAAAGATTTGACCAAGATTTGAATTGATTGTATATGATCTCGGATCGGAATTTTTATGATTTGGTTAGCTCCGTTAGGTAAGTTGGGACTTAGGAGCGTCATCAAAATACATTTTGGAAGTCCGTGGAAGATTTAGGCTTGAATTGGCGAAATTGAGATTTCAGCATTTTCCGGTTGATAGGTGAGATTTTAATATAGAGGTCATAATGAAATTCTGAGAGTTGCCACAACTTTGTTGTGTCATATGGGATATGTGTGTAAAATTTCAGGTCATTCAGACGTGGTTTGGTTGGGTTTTTGATCAAAAGAGTATTTCGGAAGATTTTGGGATTCTTAGGCTTGAATCTGATGCAAATTTGATGTTTCGATGTTGTTTTGAGTGTTCTGAAGGTTGGAACAGGTTTGAAAAATGCTATGGGATATTTTGGCATGTTTTATTGAGGTCCCGAGGGCCTCGGGTGAGTTTTGGATGGTTAAACGGATCAATTTCATGTTTTGAAAGTTGTAGATTTTCTGGTTTTAGTTGCAAGTATTTTTGTTCATCGTGATCGCGTATAAGCGTTCGCGATTGCGTAGGCTGCTAGGCAGGGGTTTTGAATTTTCTCTATGTGATCGCAAAGGTCCAGTCGCGATCGCAGTGTGTTATGAGATATTGCTTCGCGAACGCGTAGGCAAGGCTGCGTTCGCGATGAGGAAAGGGGGCTGGTGAGAAGTGGAGGGCTTTGTTCTACGTGATCGCGTGGGTATGGTCACGATTGCGTGAGTGGGCTTGGAAGTGCTTCACGATCGCACGTATTATTCCACGATCACGTAAGCTAAGTTGAGGGGCAGTCCTATTTGTGCTTCGCGATCGCGAGGCAATTTCTGCGATCGCGATTGAGGAATTTTAAGTGTTGGGCAAAATGTTTTTAAGTCGTCTTGTTCGCAACTTTTGGGGCTTATTTCACCCATAGCTACTCGTTTTTTGGAGAGTTTTGAAGGAGATTGAAGAGGGATTCAAGGGAATCACTTGGAGGTAAGATTCTTGGACTAAAAACTCGATTATTATGTGAATTCCACCTAAAAAATCATGAAAACTAAGCCTAAAATTGAAGAACTAAGACTTTGGAAATTGAACTTTTGATTTGGGATTTGAAGGACCATTTGGGGTCGGATTTGAGAACTTTTGATATGTATAAACTCGTGTGGAGATAAGGAATATTATGATGTGAAAATTTCTGAGTTTTGAGAAGTGGGCTGGGGGCTCGGGTTTTGCTAATTTCGGGATTATTGGTATTTTCCGACTGTTTTTGCTTGGGCTTTGTTCCCTTAGCATATTATGACGTATTCGTTCTGATTTTAGATAGATTCGACGCCCGTGGAGGATGATTCAAGGGGCAAAAGTGTCGCGAGCTAGAGATTTAGCCGGTTCTAGGTGAGTAATGATTGTAAATTATGTCTGAGGGTTTGAAACCCCAGATTGCACATCGTAGTGCTTTATTGAGGTGAGGCACATGCTCGATGATGAGCGTGGGGTCGTGTACTATTGGGGATTGTGACTTGGTCCATCCCGATTGATGATTTTACTGCGTATTTGACTGCAACTTATCTGTTATTATCATGATTTGAGTTGATTGCCATATTTGGGCTTCGTACCAACTATTTGAACCCTTCGGGGATTTTTATTATTATTTCCTCACTGTTTTGACTTATTAATTAAACTCCGTCATGTTATTTTCCATTGTTTTACTACTCAGCCATTTTTACTCAGTTTTGAGACTTAAATGATATTATAAATGATGTTTTGGGCTGAGAAATACTGTTTTACCAATGCCCGAGGGGCTTGTGAGTATTTTTGACTGAGTGAGGCCGAGGTCCTAGTTATGAGGAAACACTGATACTGATTTGAGGCCGAGGGCCTGGGATATGTACACCACGAGGTGGCTTGTTGATATTGTTTATGAGGCCGAGGGCCTGAGATATATACGCCACGAGGTGGCTTGACAAATATGAGGCCAAGGGCCGAGATTTGATGCCACGAGGTGATTTGATATTGCCCTTGGGCCGTAAGGGGCCCCTCCCGGAGTTTGTATACCCTTAGTGAGTGCGGGTACCCATTGTGATGTGAGATATAGCCCGAGGGGCTGATATTGTACTATGTGATAGCCCGAGGGGCTGGTATTGTTCTATCTGATTGCCCGAGGGGCTGGTACAATTCTATGTGATAGCCCGAGGGGCTGGTATGGTTCTGAGATATTTCCTGAGGGGCGGAGTTCTTGACATTGTGCCCGAGGGGCGAATATTTATGTTCTTATCATTTTACCTGTTAAACTATGGTATTTTTGCCCGAGGGGCGAATTTTTCTTTGTTTGCATAACTGTTGAAAAGTCATTTTCAAAAGAAGTTTGAAAGAAGTTTGAACTGAGCTAAGATGTTTTTAAGAGATTTCACAGCTTCATTGCTTTCTTAAATGGTTTTATACTACTTCTATACAACATGTTGATATGCTTTACGTGATTTCTACTGCTCAGTTATTATTTACCTTTATTACTCACTGAGTTGGAGTACTTACTTTACTCTCTGCACCTTGTGTGCAGATTCAGGTATTTATGAACCCGGTATCGGGTATTGATTGATCAAAGGCAAAGTCATCAGAGCTTAGCAAGGTAGCTGCTGGCGTCCGCAACACTGCTTTTCTCCCTCTTTAGTTCATTTATATGTAATCAATACATATTAGACTCTTCAGTTGTAGTTAGACCCTAGTAGATGTTCATGACTTGTGACACCCCGATGTCGGACTGTATTTATTTCCGCACTGTTTATTTAAACTGATATTATAAAATATTTGATTATTTGAAAGGGCATTAAACTGACTCATTTAAATGACTGAATTGAATGGGGAATTGTGTCGGCTGACCTTGTCTTCACGAGCGGCGCCATCACGACCGGGTCCGATTTGGGATCGTGACAAAGAGTAGCTTAACTACTATAGATTCTTTATTTGACTAGCTTAATTTACTTGTATTCTACTTGGGTTAATTTTTCCATCTTAATTGTTGAGTTATATGATAATTATTTTCAAATAAAACCTTCAATATTCAACCTATGATATTCGACTTAAAACGACTAAGTCAAGCCATTTAATTTTTTTTTCAAAACCAAATAGAAGTGTAACGATTTGACCGGTCGTTTTGAATATTTGCACTTCGTTCGGTTGTTTCAGGGTATGAGTAGCTCCATATAATGCATTATGACTTATGCAAATCATCGGCTTTGGTTTTCAGGTTATTCAGAATTAATTTGGAAGAATGATTTTGAGCTAGAAACTTTACAATTTAAAAGGTTTGACTAGGTTGAACTTTTTAATATTTGGCCTCGGATTGAATTTCTGATGGTTTACCTGCCTTTTTTATGTTCCTGCTAGAATAAAATGTATCCACCCCACTCTTTGACCCTTTCAAGTCTTTCAACAACATCCTAAAGCTTAGCATTCACAGTTTGGCCAACTTATCAAAGTCAAAACCCATTTTTCTATTAAATTAATGAACAAACATATAAATTCCTTGTTAACAACTATTGTAATATAGCATAACTTACACTAGGCCATAATTGTTTTTCTTGATATCACTTTGACAAAATCAACTATTGGGACTATTTTCATACAACGATGAAATTTTTGTTAGTTAACTGTATTTGTAAAATAATTCTAAAAAATATATATCAACATAAACAGAAATGTAAATGAAATAACAAAAAATCAATTCGAGCACACTGAATTCATAGTATTTCCTTAAGGAATTTAATCCCCTCCCCTCCTAGTACTCAAGGTTTTGAATTATTTCCTCCCACGATAGAACGAATTACACACTGGTGTAGTGGTACTTCAAACCCCAGTGTTTTAGAAAACACAAAGTTCGGTAGAAAATCATACTTACTGTTGCTTTTTTTGAAGTTAGAATATGTTGAAGAAAGGAGGAGAACTCATAAAATTAGTATGAAAATTCAGAGCAGAATAGTATTATATTTATAGCTAAAGTTGGGCTGAATATGAAGAGGTGCAACTCTTCAGAATGACTGTTTATGCAAAATGACCATAGCAAAAATGCCATTACATAAATGACTAATTGCTCAACAATAAAGAGGAAAAATTAGAGAGGGTAATTAATTTTCTGTTATCAAAATAGAAAAACCGTTTGGAGGATTCAATATTAATATTTATTTAAATATTATTATTATATTATTTAAATAAATATTTAATAAAATTTCTGTTAATATTTTCTAATAACAAATAAATTTGATCTAAAAAATTACTCAACCAATCGATCATTTGAAAAATTCCAAATCCAAATCTGACTCCGAATGCCGAAGCCAAAGCCGAGCAAGCGATGATGACGACGACGCGAGTCTTGCCTTCTGCTCAACCCTTTAAGAGCTATAAGAAGAGCAATTGCTTATATACCCATAAAAACCCTCTTCCTCTTTCAATATGGGACAATGTGCCTTTCCCAAGGGGGAAACTTAAAATTTCACTCAAAAATTTAATTTCCCTTCATTTTCCATTCACCCTCTTTTAAATATTTAATATACTTAAATAAATAAAAAACAACAATCCCCCACATGAATGGGGAATGGCTATATCACAGAAACATGCATGAACAACTGTGTGATTTGTAAGCAAGGATTAATTGCATCTGGATAAGTAGGTTTCCCTTTGAACTTTTCGTAGTGAACTTATGTCAGATATACTCTATGAATCAGTAGATTTGGTATCTTTGAACCGTCGAACTTTGGTGTATACCTAGACAACCACAAGTCACACAACCAACCCTTAACCGTCTTTGGTTCTCAATATTGTATTCGTTTCAGCCATTAAAACCGCCTGGTTTCATAAGTGCATAGAGAACTGGCCTTGCATAATTCTCCTTGAGGCGGCTAACACTTCACCCTTATATAGGTGATTGCCTAAAGGTTTTATGTCTTCGTCATATATGCAGAGATTTACCGTTATATATCAAGCTCCCAGCCCTTCCAATTGCCGCTTGACTATAGCAATGTATGCATATTGGTGCCAACGGTTTGGGCCAAAATGAAATATCTTCCAAGAAATTTCGGAGCCAATCAGCTTCTTCACCGGCTTTATCTAAGGTTGTGAATTCAGCCTCCATTGTAGAGCAGGCAAAACAAGTTTGTTTGGACGACTTCCAAGATACCATTCCTCCACCAATAGTGAACTTATATCCACTTGTGGACATGGAATCAGTTGATCCAACGATCCAATTTGCATCACAGTATCCCTCAATGACCACATGATATTTAATGTAGTGCAAAGCAAAGCCCTAAGTATGTTCTCAATATCCAAATTCATGATGTATATTAAGCAACCCAACACACGAGCATAATCCAATTGTGATATGTTTAGGCCTTTGTCTTTTGCTAATGCAAGATTCACGTCAATTTGAGTCTTTGAAACTTTAAAGCCTTAGTGCTTGAAGTTTTCAAGTAGTGTCTTAATATAATGGGATTGTGACAATGCCAGACCTTGAGAAGTCTTATGGATCTTAATCCCAGAAGTAAATCAACAATTCCCAAGTCTTTCATATCAAGCTTTCCAGTTAGCATGCGCTTAGTTGCATTTATGTTGGCAATGTCATTACTCATTATCAGTATATCATCCACATATAAGCAAACAATGACTATGTGATTTGGAACATTTTTAATGTACACAAATTTATCACATTCATTTATTTGAAAACCATTTGACAACATTGTTTGGTGAAATTTCGCGTGTCATTGTTTAGGTGCTTGTTTTAGTCCGTAAAGGGACTTAACAAGTCTACATACCTTCTTTTCTTTACCTGGAACCACAAACCCTTTAGGTTGTTCCATGTAAATTTCTTCCTCCAACTTTTCATTTAAGAAGGCTATCTTAACATCTATTTGATGAATTGCAAGACCATTAACTGTAACTAACGCTACTAACGTTCGTATGGACATAATTCTTGTAACTAGAGAGTATGTATCGAAATAGTCAAGACCTTCTCAATGTCTATTCCCTTTGACAATAAATCTTGCCTTAAGTTTCTCAATATTGCCATCATCTTTCATTTTCCTCTTAAAGATCCATTTAGAACCCAACAATTTATTTTCAGGAAGAAGATCAACCAATTCCCATATATGGTTGTTCAGTATGGATTCAATTTCACTATTGACTGCCTCTTTCCAAAACAATGATTCTGAAGAAAAGATAGCTCCTTTAAATATTTGAGGCTCATTTTCCAATAAGAAATTCACAAAATCTGGTCCAAATGAAGCGGATATTCTTTTACGTTTACTACGTCTTGGATCCTCCTGATTAAGTGTACTTTTCTTTGTTTTTTCCCGAGGTCGTTTAGATCCTTCACCTATTGACTCACATTCCTTTTTATACAGATATATATTTTCAAATAACTCAACATTATCTTATTCTATAACCGTATTCTTATGAATGTTGGGATTTTTTTATTTATGAACCAGAAATCGATATGCTTTACTATTAGTCGCATATCCTATGAAAACACAAACAACAGTTTTCGGTCCTATTTTTACCCTTTTGGGTTTAGGAACTTGCACTTTTGCCAACCCCCACCACACTTTAAAAATAATTCAAGTTGGGCTTTCTTCGTTTCCATTTTTCATATGGAATGAATTGTGTTTTTCTATGGGGTGCTCAATTTAGTATTCGGCTATCCGTAAGAATGGCTTTCCTCCACAAGTTCTGTGGCAAACCAAATCTTATCAATAATGCGTTCATCATCTCTTTTAATGAACGATTCTTTCTTTCGGCAATCCCATTGGATTAGGGCGTGTAAGGGGTCATTGTTTGATGAATAATTCCACTTTATAAACATATTTGGTCAAAAGGAGATTCATATTCACCACCCCTATCACTTCTTATCATTTTGATTTTCTTGTTAAGTTGCATTTTAGCTTCATTTTTGTATTGCTTGAATGCGTCTATTGCTTCATCTTTACTATTATGTAAGTAACATAGCAATATCGAGTATTATCGTCAATAAAAGTTATGAAATACTTCTTTCCACCGCGAGATTGTATTTACTTCATGTCACAAATATCTATGTGAGATAAGTTTAAAGGATTTGAATTCCTTTCAACTAACTTATAAGGATGTTTAACACACTTAGATTCCACACATACTTGACATTTTTATTTGCCATATTCAAACTTTGGCAATACTTCCAAATTAACTATTTTCCGAAAGGTGTTAAAATTGATATGAACCAAACGTATATGCCATAATTTATTTGAATCAAGTAAGTAAGACGAAGCTGAAATTTTATAATTATTTTCAACAACCATTACATTCAGCTTGAAAAGGCCCTCAGTGAGGTAACATTTTCCTACAAAAATCTCGTTCTTACTTATTACAACATTTTCGGATACAATACACATTTAAAACCATTCTTAACAAGAAGTCCAGTAGAGGCTAAATTCTTCCTAATCTTGGGAACATGAAGGACGTTGCTCTTAGTCAGCACTTTGCCGGAAGTCATTTTGAGAAATATCTTCCCACATCATTCAATCTTGGCCTTTGCAGCATTTTCCATAGAAATCGTCTCATCGGATCCACAGGAGCATAAGTAGCAAAAGCTTCTCTTACAACACAAACATGGAAAGTGGCTCCAGAATTAATCCACCACTTTTTAGGATTGTCCACTAAGTTGCATTCGGAAAGCATGCAACATAAGTCATCAATATCATCATGCTTTTCAACCATGTTTGCTTGACCCTTCTTCTTGTCTTTCTTCGGAGCACGGCTCTCCACAGATTTGTGTTCGGTTTTTCCACAGTTGTAGCAGTTTCCACTGAACCGCTTCTTGATTGAGTTGTATTTTGGTCCAAAAGCCTTCTTCCTCCTTTTGTTCTCATCAACAATATTTGCTCCTATTATTTTTGAGTTTCCACAGCCTCTATTTTTTTACAGCTTTGTTGTCCTCTTCGATTATCAACCGGACAATGAGATCTTCAAGGCACATCTCCTTGCGCTTGTGTTTCAAGTAGTATTTGAAGTCCTTCTAAAAAGGAGGTAACTTCTCAATCATTGTTGCTACTTGGAATGTTTCATTGATGACAAGACCTTCAATGAAATTTCTGTTAGTAAAAATACTCAGATTACTTCTTTTAACATCAATATTAATTTGATTTATACCTTCAGCAAGGAGATCGTGAATAATCACTTGCAATTCCCGGACTTGGGTAATAACATACTTGTTATCTACCATTTTGTAGTCCAAAAACTTTACAGCAACGAACTTCTTCAACCCAGCATCTTCGGTTTTGTATTTCTTTTCAAGCGCAGTCCACAGTTCCTTTGACGTTTCTACGCCACTATAGACGTTATACGAAACATCATCCAGCCCGCTTAGAATATAATTATTGCACAAAAAATCTGAATTCTTCCATGTCTCAATCATGAGAAAGCATTCAGTTTTTGGAGTTTTATCGGACAGCACAGGAACATCTTTCTTGATGAACTTCTAGAGACTTAGAGTAGTCAAGTAGAAGAACAACTTTTGCTACCAGCACTTAAAATTAATCTCGGAAATTTTTTTGGGTTTCTTCGCCGGTGCCAATGCTGCCAATGTCGTTCGGCTTGTTGCGGCATTGGCAGTCACCATTGGAAAAGTTTGGTTCAGATTATCATTAGTTATTTCTGTAAAAGAATGACACAAACGTTAAAATCACGTAGATTTTAAAAGAGTTCAAAACCACACAGGTTTTACTCTCCATAAACAGTGAGTACAAGTACAAAAAATATATTAAATTCCTTAAGCTTGTTAGTAAACTATATTTGTACAATAATTCTGGAAATATAAATGAACATAAATAGAAATGTAAATGAAATAATAAAAAACCAATTAGAGCCCACTGAATTCCCACTATTTTCTTAAGGAATTTGATCCCCTCCTATTACCCATGGTTTTGGATTATTTTCTCCTAAGATAGAACGAATTACACACTGGTATAATGGTATTTCAAACTCAAGAGTTTAAGTGAACACAAAGTTCGGTAGCAAATCACATTTACTGTTGTTTTCTTTGAAGTGAAAATATTCTAAAGAAAGGAGGAGAACTCAGAAACTTCATATGCAAATTTCGAGCAGAATAGAGTTGCCAAAGTTTGGCTGAAAGCTGAAGAGGTGCAACTCTTTAGAATGGCTATTTATGCAAAACGGCCACAACATAAATTCCATTACATAAATGAATTTTTACTCAACAATAAAGAGAAAAAATTGAAGAGGGTAGTAAATTTTCTGTTACCAAAATAGAAAAATAGTTTGGAGGATTTAATATTAATATTTAGTTATTAAAAAAATATTTAATAACATTTATATTAATATTTTAGTATTAACAAATAAATTTTGTCAAAAAATTAATCAATCAATCATTTGACCAAATCCAAATCCGAATCCGAATCCGAAGCCAAAGCCAAAGAAGAGGTCGAAGCCGAGCGAGCGTGTCACGACCCAAACCCCGCACTGGTCGTGATGGCGCCTTTCATGAAGACGAGGCCATCCAACTAACCCAACTCGTCTTTTCAAAATAGTTAAACATAAATAAACAGCTTAAATATGACTTAATAGTATTAATTAGCGGAAATACAACCCAATACAGCCCTAATCGGGGTATCACAAGTCACGAGCATCTATAAGAATGTAAGTCCACTACAAGGTCAAAACATACAAAACTGTAATAATGAACAAAAGAGAGAAACATAGTGCTGCGAACGCTGACAGTCACCTCCTTAACTCATATAACTCTTCCTCTGTTCGGCCAAAACCCGCTACCGTGTGAATAAATACCTGCATCTGTACACAAGGTGCAGGGAGTAAAGTGAGTACTCCAACTCAGTGAGTAATAAAGGTAAATAACAACTGAGCAGTAAGAAATCACGTAAAGCAAACCATCATGCTGTATAAAAGCAGGGTACAATCCTTTGAGAAAACAGTGAAGTTGTGAAATCTTTGGAAATATCTTGGCTCAGTTTAAATATCTTTTGAAAATGATTCTTTCAACAGTTACGAAATGATTTCAAAACAGTTAGTGCTGATAAGCATAGAAAATCCACCCCTCGAGCACAAATACCACAGTATAACAAGTAGAAGTCAAGTATGTATGCAAGATGAGCACATAAAACCTCGCCCCTCGGAAAATATCTCAAAGCAGTACCAGCCCCTCGGGCAATATCTCAAAGCAGTACCAGCCCCTCGGGCAATATCTCAAAGCAGTACCAGCCCCTCGGGCTAGCTCATAGTCACTCATATCAGCCCCTCGAGCTCACTCTAAAAAAAACTCATATCAGCCCCTCGGGCTCAGTATCAATCACTCAACATAATGGGTACCCGCGCTCATAATGGGTATGCAGACTCCGAAGGAGCCCCTTACGGCCCAAGCGCTATATCAACATAAGGCCTGAAAGCTTTCTCACATCATTCATAAGGCCTGAAAGCCTACTCATATCACTCACAAGACCTGGAAGCCTCCTCACATCACTCCCAATGCCTAAAAGCCTCCTCAGGTCACTCACAAGGCCTGGAAGCCTCCTCACATCACTCACAAGGCCTGAACGCCTTCTCACATCACTCATAAGGCCTGGAAGCCTCCTCACATCACTCACAAGGCCTGAAAGCCTTCTCACATTACTCATAAGGCCTGAAAACCTCCTCACATATGGCCCTCGGCATCACTCAGTCCGAAAATCATCACAAGCCCCTCGTGCATTTGTAAAACAGTAGTGCTAAGCCCAAACAACATTTAGAAATATCATTTATGTTTCAAATCTGAGTAGAAGTGGCTGAGTTTGTAAAACAGTAGATATCAATCGAAATGAGTTCAAATAATAGATCAAAATAGTGCAGAAATAGTGATAAAAATCCCCGAGGGTTCAAATAACTGGCACGAAACCCAGATATGGCAATCAGCCTAACTCATGATAATAACAAATGAGTTTCAGTCAAATACGTGGTAAAATCAACAATCGGGACGGACCAAGTTACAATCCCCAACGGTGCTCTACCCCACGCTCGCTATCCGGCGTTAAAGTCACCTCAGTGTAGCACTATGATATGCAATTTCGGGGTTTCAAACCCTCAGGATGTCATTTACAATCATTACTCACCTCGAACCGGTGAAATCTCTTGTTCGCAACCCTTTTTCCCCGCAATTCGGCCTCCACGGGTGTCGAATATTTCCAAAACCAGAACGAATACGTCACAATATGTCAATGGAACAATACCCAATCGGAAACAATCAAAAAAAATATTAAAAATATCGAAATTAGCAAAACCGAGCCCCGGGACCACTTCTCAAATATCAAAAATTTTCACATTAATAGATTCCTCATCTTCTCACGAGTTCATACATACCAAGAACTCTCAAATCCGAGCTCAAATGACCCATCAAATCCCAATTTGACATATCAAAAACTCAAGCCCTAGTTCTTTAATTTTCGACTTAATTTCCATAAATTTCAAGGTTAATCTCACATAATAATCGTGTTTTAAGATCATAGAACTCATCTCCAATCACACCCAGTCGAATCCCTCTTCAATTCCCATCCAAAAGCTCTTAAGGATGTCCAAAAATGGTGAAAAAATAGCTTAGCTTGCGGAACAAAATGAAACTTTAAAACCCTGCTGCCTAGATATTTCTCGCATATGCGATCCAAGAACCGCATCTGCGGTTTCCGCTTCTGCGGCCATTCACTTAAGCCAAGACCGCTTCTGCGGTCGAAAATCCGCATCTGCGGCTACCATCCGCATCTGCGGAAACTAGCACTCCCAAGCCAATCTCGCACCTGCGATCTATTGTCCGCATCTGCGGGACCACACCTGCAATGCCTTTTCCGTAGGTGCGGAAATACCAGAACCCGAAAACTTCAAAAATTCTACAAGTCCAAAACTCATCCCAATAGTCATCCGAAATCACCCCGAGGCCCCCGGGACCTCAACTAAAAGTGCCAACCCATCATAAAACATAATTCAAACTTGCTCCAATCATCAAAACACCTCAACTAACACCAAAACCTTCAAATTACATCGGATTCAAGCCTAAGTTCTTCTAAAACTTCCGAAACACACATTCGATCAAAAACCTAAACAAACGACGTTCGAATGACCTGAAACTTTACACACACATCACAAATCACTTAATGAAGCTACAACAACTCACGGAATTCCATTCCGACCCTCGGATCAAAATCTCACCTACTAACCGGAATTCTCCAAAATACAAACTTCGCCAATTCAAGCCTAATTCTACACCGAACCTCCAAAATCACTTCCCATCACACTCCTAAGTCACAAATCATCTAACGAAGCTAACCAAATCGTAAAAACTCTGATATGAGCTCATATACGGATAAGTCAAATGTCAGTCAAACCTTTCAAATCCAAAGCTTTCCACTGAGACTCTTCTTTCAAATTCCTTCCAATTTTTCCTGAAAACCAAAACTAACGATCCTCATTAGTCATAATGCATAACACGGGGCAAGTGATGCTCGAGAACTGGCGATCAAGGTGCAAAAGCTCAAAATGACCGGTCGGGTCATTACATCCCGCCCACTTAAAGACACGTTCGTCCTTGAACGTACCCAGAGTTGTTATAAAAGCTAACCAATCGCTGAATAACCTTACCATGCATATACCCGGGGGTGATCCCACGTCCCCCTATCTCACATAGGTCCGATAACACATTTTAACTAAAATCACACAATCAAGTCTAGCCCATAAGCCATAGAACCACATTTCTTTTTCTGAAATTATTCACAAGATTAGAACCTCACATCTCTATTCAGAATAAGCCCGAACTAGCTGTAATAACCCATATCGGCAACCTCAGGTGCAATTATATGATATACCACATAACTCAAAAACTCGAAACGATAACTTCTATTCACAGCAGGTGCATACAACACCCGAATACCGGTAGAAAACCTCTTATCAACTAAGGTCTTATTCCAACACTTCAATATACAACTAATGATAAATGAAACATGCAATAAACCGTAACCATCTCTCAGCTCAACCATTCATGAAGTCACTTCCTTTTTCGGCTAATACCACAGCAGATTTTTGAGCTGAACCTCAAAATTATCCTTCCAACAAGCTGAAATCAAATCTGTTCTTATTCATCATTGACCCCAACGATCACCTCGAATCCAACACACCACTCTGGTGACATGACACATCAATACAGGCCTAACCCATAACTTGTGTAATTCGTGCACCAATAAGAAGCGGTCTGAATATACTCAAATCATAAAAATGACCCCAAACGAAAGAGTTGCACCTCAAGCTTATCAGTTCCATCACAACACAAGGCAGAGACCACATCTCACATCATAGAAATAGAACACATGAATCTACCCTGAAAGGTCATATCTCCACGTAGCCTCGCTACAATACGCGATCCTATCCAAACACTGCTACACATGTAACACCTCAAGTCACTATGCCCAAAATTGATAGCCACGCACAATTTGATGTTTGGAGCCAAAGAAAATCATTACATCCGCGGTGAAACAAATAACATACGTCGTTCACTGAGCAACGGTCAACTACTCTTCTCACTCGAATTCCACTAAGAGACTCCAATTGAACCGCACCATATGTGCCTAACCAATAGATCATAACATCTCTCAACACACAAAGGTAACTTATAGATCTCCCCCGATCACTGATAAGCTCAACAACGGTCGAATCAATACCTCCCTCAATAATGCCATTCGGAGCCAACCAAGCCGACTCAAGATAGAACACCCCCCCACATTGGCCTGCCAATGAACTCCTTATCAAGGAAACTTGAAACTGCTCCTTCCACCTCTATAACTCTGCCGGTGTTATACGATATGATACAAGTCACCAAATGAACACTGAAATCCACAACCTTGCCCTGCGATCTACCCATCCATAAGAAACACCTTCGAGAAGTCCCTCACCACTTGGACTGAATGAATATGAGGAGACTCAGCACTGACAATTGTCACAAAACCCCAAATAAGAAAGGCAATCCTTCCCAGCCGTCCACTGGTCTTCGAAATATGAAAATACCCAATAGGACACAATCCGTCGAACATCGCCACTCATTCCATGGCATTTCCCGACATAACCAACCGCGCCATCTTATCGCAATAGTCCAGAATAACATGACACATAAACATCCAGTCTACACCCCAATATCATATCCAAAATCTAACATACCAAGCAAAGAAATATCCACTCGGACCTCCAAATCTCGGCAGTTACTAAACAGTCCTTATACATACGATCTAGAATCACAACATAGCCTGAATATGAGAACTTTCGGTCTCCAATTCCATGTAGCACACAAATCACCATACCTGATCCCAAATTCCTCCGTCCGAATACATATCACACCTTAGGTACCCATTTATTCCATGAAAGATATTCTAAAATTCCCATATGCCATACAAGCAACTCAAATATCAGCAGTCGATCGATCCTGAAAGTGCCACATTACTACTGAAGTGCCATCAACTTAATCACATTGCCCTTTTCCTAAAACCTATACTCTCGTCAAATCACTTCCAAATAACAATACCATTTCCTTAATCATCTGAGGCTACTTGCTTTCTAAGAGTTTTATGAATTTCCTTTCAGAACTGAACTGAAACCTCATACATGCAAATCTCGATCCACCACAACATACTGCATATGCCATACCATCCAAGGATAACAGGAAAACTTTTACCTCCCTTCCGAGCCACAGATATATACGCACACAACTAGTCAAGAACTTCCATTGATTCCATCTAGAAGAAATAATCATTATACATCCCATGCCTCTCATATTCGTAGGAAATGCACCTCTCCAACCACGGTAGAAATCAACAAGAACTCTTCCAACTCCGTTTGCACAAATAAAACTACCAGGACCAAACCCTTCTAACTAGACCAAGCTAAGCAAGCCATCAAAGCCCATAAGCATTGCTGCAAAATACCTGTAAGAACCCATTACCTCAAACACATACAAAGAATTGATCATATCCTTACCATACCAATTCGGTCTACTATCAAACTATTCTATCTATCTAAATTTCCATCTGATTCATTTTCAACTTGATGCTCCCTCTTGCTGTAGTACCGCAATCTCACAATCCTAGGCTCACGACACGAGAACCAAGCACAAGACCACACTGTCTATGACCCATAAGCCGCTGAATACTCTCTCAAATATTACCAGAAACATCACGCTCCTAAACACTTTAATCTGAATAACTTCCTACGAATCCGAACCCGTTATCTTTACTTTCCTGATACGATACATAGAACCCCATAATTAACATAGAAATACCACATATCTGAACCTCTTCCAATGATAACACAGTTTCTAACCACACATGCAACTTTAAAATAACCGATTGTTTCCTGCAGAATATTGAACACATTAGAATCATTCTCGAAAGTTATTCACTCTTATTCAAACTACAAATTACTTGACCTAACGAATAGAACCACCTGTGCCTCATTGGCACTCTGATACCGCAAATTGAAATCCTCATCCTAATATAACCACGCAACTTCCTACTCTATGCGCCGAGCATTCTTCACCAACAACAACTTAAGACATCCTGTGATTCTCTATCCCCATGAAGCATAATGTAAACTTTGACAAAATTTTCCTTTACTCTAGCCATAGCTAATTCACTCGCATGCCCCAAACTGGAACCAAGATAGCACCTAATTGTGCAATCAGCTGCTCACAGCAGACTTCCCCACTTGGCTCAAAGCCATAGATCAAGATACACTCAATATCTTATAACACTTTTACTCTATTGATGCCACAATACCATAGTGAGATTAAACTAAAATCATTTATAAGTTTTGTGAAATACAGATCATCCAGTGCTATAAATCTTCTACAAATCTCGCATTCATCCCCGCAGAGTTAAGCCCACTTTCTTAAAAGATCCGAAATTTCAAGTATCGACACATACCCTTCAAGTACACATGAGATCTTCTAACAAACACACAAGGGTCATACCACTTCGGAACTCTCCGCAGGAGATAACCCACCTGCTTCGCCTCAATATAACATTTCCGTATACCTTCCACCATCATACACATTACACAGCCAATTAGTCTTCCTGAGTCTGAACTCATACTGCAATATGAAATTTACTTCACGCCCATCTAGGAGACACAAAAAGATTCCTCACACACCCATGACACGGGGCTACACGTCAAATCACGATAGAAATCATACACTTAATAGATCACCTATCATCCAGTAGGTCTTCCTCGTCACTTCCAAGTTACATAGATACATCCCACAATACTAACATACTCATCCCACGGCTATTCAACCATCACTTCCACTAATAGGGACACCGTCGAACATATAAATTCCAAACACTTACTCACACAATCGGCACCTCAGTGCTCAAGCCATAGGCAAAGATCTGGTCTCAAGTCCTCCAGACTGGCCCAACATCTAACTCACAAAGATCACATCTCGCCCCTTGATCGTGGAATCACAAGCCATCAAGGCACATCTGATACTGAGCGCTCATGCACACATATGAACGCGTGGACAGAATTTCAAGAGTTTCTTTTCAAGCTGAATCAAGGATGCACGATAAGAATTCAAGAATGTGAAGTTTTCCTAAAGGTTCTGTAGCCTCTCGAGGATAAATACAGACGTCTCCGTACCAATCCGTGAGACTCTACTAAACCTGCTAATGACTTATGAGACCTAGTAACCTAGGCTCTGATACCAACTTGTCACGACCCAAACCCCGCACTAGCCATGATGGCGCCTCTCCTGAAGACGAGGCCAGCCAACTAACCAATCTTGTCCTTTGAAAAATAGTTAAACATAAATAAACAGCTTAGATATGACTTAGTAGTATTAATTAGCGGAAATATAACCCAACACAGCCCTAATCGGGGTGTCACAAGTCACGAGCATCTATTAGAATGTAAGTCCACTAGAAGGTCAAAAAATACAAAATTGGAATAATGAACAAAAGAGAGAAACATGGTGTTGCGAATGCTGACAGTCACCTCCTTAACTCATATAACTCTGCCTCTGATCGGCCAAAACCCGCTACCGGGTGAATAGATATCTACATTTGCACACGAGGTGCATGGAGTAAAGTGAGTAATCCAACTCAGTGAGTAATAAATGTAAATAACAACTGAGCAGTAAGAAATCACGTAAAACAAACTATCATGATGTGTTGAAGCAAGGTCCAATCCTTTGAGAAAACAGTGAAGCTATGAAATATTTGGAAATATCTTGGCTCAGTTTAAATCTCTTTTGAAAATGATTCTTTCAACAGTTACGAAATGATTTCAAAACAGTTAGTGCCGATAAGCAAAGAAAATCCGCCCCCGGGCACAAATACCACAGTATAAAAAGTAGAAGTCAAGTAAGTATGCAAGATGAGCACATAAAAGCTCGCCCCTCGAACAATATCTCAAAGCAGTACCAGCCCCTCGGGCTACCTCACAGTCACTCATATCAGCCCCTCGAGCTCACTCTCAGAAACACTCATATCAGCCCCTCGGGCTCAGTATCAATCACTCAGCATAATAGGTACCCGCGCTCACTGTGGGTGTGGAGACTCCGAAGGGGCCCCTTACGGCCCAACCACTATATCAACATATGGCCTGAAAGCCTTCTCATATCACTCATAAGGCCTGAAAGCCTCCTCACATCACTCACAAGGCCTGAAAACCTTCTCACATCACTCATAAGTCCTAGAAGCCTCCTCACATCACTCACAAGGCCTGAAAGCCTTCTCACATCACTCATAAGGCCTGAAAGCCTCCTCACATATGGCCCTCAACCTCGCTCAGTCCGAAAATCATCACAAGCCCCTCGGGCATTTGTAAAACAGCAGTGCTCAGCCCAAACAACATTTAGAAATATCATTTAAGTTTCAAATCTGAGTAGAAATGGCTAAGTTTGTAAAACAGTAGATATAAACAAGACTGAGTTCAAATAATAGATCAACATAGTGAAAAAATAGTGATAAAAATCCCCGAAGGGTTCAAATAATTGGCACAAAGCCGAGATATGGCAATAAGCCCAACTCATGATAATAACAAATAAGTTTCAGTCAGATACGCGGTAAAATCATCAATCGGGATGGACCAAGTCACAATCCCCAACGGTGTTCTACCCCACGCTTGCTATCTAGCGTGCAAGTCACCTCAATATAGCACTATAATGTGCAAATCCGGACTTTCAAACCCTCAGGATATCATTTACAATCATTACTCACCTCGAACCGGTGAAATCTCTTGCTCGCAATGCTTTTTCCCCGCAATTCGGCTTCCTCGCACGTCGAATCTATCAAAAACCAGAACGAATATGTCACAATATGCCAATGGAACAATACCCAATCGAAAACAATCGAAAAAATATTAAAATTCTCGAAATTAGCAAAATCCGAGCCCCGGGCCCACTTCTCAAATCTCAAATTTTTTTACAATAATAGATTCCTCATCTTCTCACGAGTTCATACATACCAATAACTCTCAAATCCGAGCTCAAATGACCCACCAAATCCCAATTTGACATATAAAAAACCCAAGCCCTAGTTCTTCAATTTTAGGCTTAATTCCCATAAATTTCAAGGTTAATCTCACATAATAATCGTATTTTAAAATCATAGAACTCACCTCCAATCAGAACCAGTCGAATCCCTCTTCAATTCCCATCCAAAAGCTCTCAAGGATGTCCAAAAATGGTGGAAAAATAGATTAGCTCGCGGAACAAAACGAACTTTAAAACCCAGCTGCCCAGACATTTCTCACATCTGCGATCCAAGAACCACATCTGCGGAATTCCTTCGCTTCTGTGGCCATTCACTTAAGCCAAGACCGCTTCTGCTGTTGCAAATCCGCATCTGCAGCTACCATCCGCATTTGCGGAAACTAGCACTCCCAAGCCAATCTCGCACCTGTGATCTATTGTCCGCATCTACGGGACCACACCTGCAATCCCTTTTCCACAGATGCAGAAATACCAGAACCAGAAAACTTCAGAAATGCTACAAGTCCAAAACTCATTCCGATAGCCATCCGAAATCACCCCGAGGCCCCCGGGACCTCAACCAAAAGTGCCAACCTATCCTAAAACATCATTCAAACTTGCTCCAATCATCAAAACACCTCAACCAACACCAAAACCATCAAATTACATCGGATTCAAGCCTAAGTTCTTCTAAAATTTCCGAAACACACATTCGATAGAAAACCCAACCAAACGACGTCTCAATGACCTGAAACTTTAGACACACATCCCAAATCACTTAACGAAGCTACAAAAACTCTCAAAAATCCATTCTGACCCTCGGATCAAAATATCAGCTACCAACTGGAATTCGCCAAAATACTAACTTCGCCAATTCAAGCCTAATTCTACACCGGACCTCCGAAATCATTTCCGATCATACTCCTAAGTCAGAAATCATATAACGAATCTATCCAAATTGTAAAAACTCTGATCCGAGGTCATAAACAGACAAGTCAACTCTCGGTCAAACCTTTCAAATTACAAGCTTTCCACTGAGACTCTTCTTTCAAATTCCTTCAAATTTTTCCTGAAAACCAAAACCAATGATCCTCATTAGTCATAATGCATAACATGGGGCAAGTCATGCTCGAGAACTGGTGATCAAGGTGCAAAATCTCAAAACGACCGGTTGGGTCATTATAGAGCGACGATGACGACTGTGCGAGTCTTGCCTTTGCTCAACTCCTTAAGCGCTAGAAGAAGAGCAATTGCTTATATACCCACGAAAAATCTCTCCCTCTTCTAATATGGGACAATGTGCCTTTTCCAAGGGGGAAACTTAAAATTTCACTCAAAAATTTCATTTCCCTCCATTTCCCATTCACCCTCTTTTAAGTATTTAATATACTTAAATACATCAAACCCAACAATCCCCCACATGAATGGGGAATGGATATATCATGAAAACATGCATGAACAACTGTGTGATTCGCAATAAAGGATTAATTGTATATGGATAAGTAGGTTTCCATTTGAACTTATCGTAGTGAACTTATGTCGGATATACTTGATCAATTGGTAGATTTGATATCTTTGAACCGTCGAACTTTGGTGTATACCTAGACAACCACAAGTCACACAACCAACCATTAACCATCTTTGGTTCTCATTGTTATGTTCGTTTCAGCCATGAACACCGCCTGGTTTCATAAGTGCATAGCGAACTGTCCTTGCAAGATTCTCCTTGAAGCGGCTAACACTTCACACTTACATAGGTGATTCATAAACGTGGCATCCCATAGATACACTATTTGATATACCTTGTATCAAATTTAAAAATCATTAAAAAGCCTTAATGTTTTATCCTTGGTACTGAACTTTGTCTCATCATGAGAATGGACCAAAAGTTTAGTTGAAAATATTGAACCATCATTAATGAATTTGTTTGATATCCTTGAACGTAGATCTTGAGATCTCCAGTCTTCTAGGTAGAGTTAGCACCACTATGACTTGTTCTCGGCCACAGTCCCATTCCCCTTGATGATTTCTCAACTACCACTTTAGTTAGACCTTTTGTAAGTGGATCTGACATATTATCACTTGACTTTACATAATCAATCGTGATAGTTTCTCTAGAGAGTAATTGCCTAACAGTTTTATGTCTTCATCGTATATTTATGAGATTTACTGATATACATAACGCTCAAAACCCTTCCAATTGCCGCTTAACTATCGCAATGTATGCATATTGGTGCCAACGGTTTGGGCCAAAATGGAATATCTTCCAAGAAATTCCAAAGCCATTCAGCTTCTTCACCGGCTTTATCTAAGGCTATGAATTTAGCCCCCGTTGTAAGTGGGCAATACAAATTTATTTGGACGACTTCCAAGACACTGCTCCTCCACTAACAGTGAATTCATATCCACTTGTGGACTTGTAATTGGTTGATTCGGTGATCCAATTTGCATCATAGTATACCTTAATGACCGCAAGATATTTACTGTAGTGCAAAGCAAAGCCCTGGGTATGTTCTAAATATCCCAAAACTCGTTTCATTACCATCCAATGAGATTGACCTATATTGCTCGTGTATCGACTTAATTTACTTATAGCACAAGCTATATCTGGCCGTGGACAATTCATGATGTACAATAAGCAACCCAACATACGAGCATAATCCAAATATGGTATGCTTTGGTCTTTGTTCTTTGCTAATGCAAGATTCACGTCAATTGGAGTGTTTGCAACTTTAAAGCCCAAGTGCTTGAATTTTTCAAGTACTGTCTTAATATAATGGGATTGTGACAATGCCAGACCTTGAGAAGTCTTATGGATCTTAATTCCCAAAATTAAATCAGCAATTCCCAAGTCTTTCATATCAAGCTTGCCAGTTAGCATGCGCTTAATCGCATTTATGTTGGCAATGTCATTACTCATTATCAGCATATTATCCACATATAAGCAAACAATGACTATGTGATTAGAAATATTTTTGATGTACACACATTTATCATATTCATTTATTTTAAAACTATTTGATAACATTGTTTGGTCAAATTTCGCACGCCATTGTTTGGGTGCTTGTTTTAGTCCGTAAAGGGACTTATCAAGTCTACATACCTTCTTTTCTTTACCAGGAACCACAAACCCTTCAGGTTGTTCCACGTAAATTTCTTCCTCCAACTCTCCATTTAAGAAGTCTGTCTTAACATCTATTTGATTAATTTCAAGACCATAAACTGTAACTAACATTCGTATGGACGTAATTCTTGTAATTGGAGAGTATGTATCAAAATAGTCAAGACCTTCTCGTTGTCTACACCCTTTGACCACAAGTCTTACCTTAAATTTCTCAATAGTGCCATCATCTTTTATTATCCTCTTAAAGATCCATTTAGAACCCAACGATTTATTTTCAGGAAGAAGATCAAGTAATTCCCATATATGGGTTTTCAGTATGGATTCGATTTCACTATTGACTGCCTCTTTCCAAAATAATGTTTCCGAAGAAGACATAGCTTTTTTAAATGTTTGAGGCTCATTTTCCAATGAGAAAGTCACAAAATCAGGTCCAAATGAAGTAGACGTTCTTTGACGTTTACTACATCTTGGATCCTCCTGATTAAGTATACTTTTTTTTGTTTCTTCCTGAGGTCATTTAGATCCTTTTCGAATCGGCTCATATTCCTTTTTATAGTGATATATATTTTCAAAGAACTCAACATTATCTGATTCTATAACCGTATTATTGTGAATGTCAAGATTTTCTGATTTATGAACCAGAAATCGATATGCTTTACTATTAGTCGCATATCCCATGAAACACACAAACAATAGTTTTCGGTCCTATTTTTACCCTTTTGGGTTTAGGAACTTACACTTTTGCCAAGCACCCCCACACTTTAAAATAATTCAAGTTAGGCTTCCTTCTTTTCCATATTTCATATGGAATGGATTGTGTTTTTTTATGGGGTACTCAATTGTCACGACCCAAATTCCATACCCGGTCATGATGGCGCCTCTCGTGAAGGCAAGGCCAGCCAACAACCCAAATCCTCTTATCAAACAGCTATTAAACATAATGAATAGAAAATACATCTTAGTGGCATTTAACTATTAATTCCATTCTAATACAACCCGATCGGGGTGTCACAAATCACGAGAATCTAATGAGTAGGGACACTACTACTGGACCAACAAAGTATATGTATACAAGATGAAACTGAAATTCAAGGGTGGAATGCGGTGCCGCGAACGCTGGTGGTCACCTTGCTCAACTACCACAATATGGCCTTTAGTCCTGCTAATAACCCGCTACCGGGTTGACAATACCTGCAACTGCACGCATGGTGCAGGGAGTAAAGTAAGTTCTTCCAACTTAGTGGTAATAAAAGTGAATAACAACAGAAAGTACAGAATCCCAAAAAGGCACAAATAATGCTATCTTAATCAGCAAACCAAATAGACAGTAGAATCCATGAAATTATAGCAAAACATTCTCTTTAAAGAAATCAATTTAACAAGAATACACAAATAAGGTCAGCCATTGTTACCTGACCGGTCAAGCATTGTTACATGACCAAAGTGTTTTAATGTCATTGTTACCACTAGTCAGTCATTGTTACCTGACTGGTCAGTCATTGTTACCTGACTGGTCAGTCATTGTTACCTGACCAAAACACATACAACAGTGTCATTGTTACCAGTGTTCATATCAAAGGGGTACAAATAAGGTCAGCCATTGTTACATGACANACCACTGTTCATATCAAAGGGGTACCCCCCGCTCACTGTGGGTGTGCAGACTCCGGAGGGGCTCCTTCAGCCCAAGCGCTATCAATAAGGCCTAACAGAGTGAATAATATCAACATAAGGCCTGAAAACCTCCTCTCAATACACTCGAGTCCTGAAAGCCTCCTCACAGAACACTCGAGGCCTGAAAGCCTCCTCACAGAACACTCGAGGCCTGAAAGCCTCCTCACAGAACACTCGAGCCCTGAAAGACTCCTCACAGAACACTCGAGGCCAGAAAGCCTCCTCACATCACTCATCATGCCCTCACATATGGCCCTCGGCCCCAATCAGTCCAAAATCAGTCAAAAAGCCCCTCGGGAATCAGTAAAACAATGATACTCAGCTCAAATGATAGTTCAAACATTAGTTAAAACTTCAAGTTTGAGTAAAATATAACTGAGTTCAAAAAACAGTGTAAATCACACGGACTGAGTTCAAATAATATTTCAAATAGTGAGGGAAACAGTGATGACAGTTCATAAAGAGTTCAAAAAATGGGCAATAAGCCCCAAGTATAGAAATGAGCCCAAATCATAATGATAACAACAAATCATTTGCAAATACGCGGTAAGTACCAACAACCGGGACAGACCAAGTCACGATCCCCAACGGTGCTCTACCCCACGCTCAGGTCCAGCGTGCAAGTCACCTCAATACAGCACTACGACGTGCAAATTCGTGGTTCTAAACACTCAGAATATCATTCACAAGTATCACTCACCTCTAGCCGGCCGATAGTCTAGCTCGCCAAGACTTTCCCTCTCGTATCTACCTTCTCGAGCATAGAATCTGATAAAAACCATAAGGGATACATCAAAATAGGCTAATGGAACATAACCCAATCGAAATAACTCGAAAAACACCCAAAAACACGAAGTTGGCAAAACCTGAGCCCCGGGCCCACTTCTCGAAAAATTATGAAATTCACATTTCTGGAATCCTCGTCTCGCCACGAGTCCATACATATAAAGTTTATCAAAATCGGAGTCCAATAGCCCCTTTAAATTCAAAATTTTCAATACCAAAATCCAAGCCCTAGTTCTCCAAGTTCCACCCAATTTTCAGAGATTTAGATGATGATTCTACAATAATATCAGGAAATTAGCTCATAAAACTTACTTCCAATCGAAACCTAGGTGAAATTCTCTTACTCCCTCGTCCAATAGCTCCAAAATGTGCTCAACAACGGTGAAAGTGGGTTTTTGCTCGCGGATGTTATGTTATAAAACCCTTATGTCCGCCCAGCAATTCCTTCATCGCGTTCGCGACCTTAGCCACGCGAACGCGATGCTTTATTTGATCTGGCTCCTAGGCCCTCATACGCGAACACGACAACCACAACGCGAACGCGATGGCCCACTTCCCTAGCCTACGCGAATGCATCACCATTTCACGCGAACGCGATCAACAAGATTCCACATCTACGCGATCGCGGGCCTCTCCTTCGCAAACGCGAAGGCAAAATTCCAGGCTCCCTCAAAATACCCGGCGCGTTCGCTTTACTCCTCACGCGAACGCGATTAACAAAAATCTGCAACACCCAACAGCAAAAATCTGCTATCTCCCAAGGCCAAAACTAGTCCGTTTGAACACTCGAAATCACCCCGAGGCCCCCGGGACCCCAAGCAAAACCACCAAACTACTCCAAAACATCATATGAACTTGTTCCAATCATAAAAACACGACCATTAACCCAAAAATCATCAAATCACGACGGATTCAAGCCTAAGTTCAACTATAACTTTCGAAACTCACATTCGATAAAAAACCCAACCAAACGACGTCCGAATGACCTGAAAATTTGCAGACATATCCAAAATCACCTAACGAAGCTACTTCAACTCTTGGAATTCCATTCCGACCCTCGGATCAAAATCTCACCTACCAACCGAATTTCGCCAAAATTCCAACTTCGCCAATTCAAGACTATTTCTACACCGGACCTCCAAATTCGATTCCGATCGTTCTCCTAAGTCACAAATCATCACCCACAACTAGTCGAATCATCGAAAATCCATTTCGAGCCCTCTAACTCATAAGTCAACATCTGGTTGACTTTTCTAAACTAACCTTCTCTTAAGGAGACTAATTGTCTCATTTCCAACCAAACTCTATCCGAATTACTTCAAATTCACTAAACACATATAATGAAACATATAGAAGCATAAAACGGGGAAAACGGGGAGGAAATACCTGAGACGACGGGTCGGGTCGTTACATCCTCCCCAACTTAAATAAACGCTCGTCCTCGAGCGTACCCGGAGGTGTACTAGAAGCCAACCAAGGACTAAACAACCTTACCAGGCATATAAACTAGGTGATCCCTCGTCACCCTAACTCACATGGGCACCTATAATACAACACAGCTGAAATTTCACAGTCCATCTAGACCATAACCGCAGAACTACATTGCACTTCCGAACCCATACACAAGATCAGAACTTCACATCTATACTCAGAATAAACTCAAACCCGCTGTAATAACCCATACTTGCAACCTCAGGCGAACCCATGCAACAAAACACACAATCCAACACTCGAAACGATAGTCTCTATTCACAACAGTTGACCACAACGCCCGAATACCGATGGAAACACCTCTTATCAGCAAAGGTCTTATTCTAGAACTTTCATATACTACCAACGAATAATGAAACACACGGTATACTGTATCATTTTCTCAGATCAACCATTCATGAAGCCACTTCCTTGTTGACTAATACCACAATATATTTCCGAGCCAAACCTCGATATTACCTTTCTAACAAGCTGGAATCAAATCTGTTCGTACTCATTAATGACTCCAATGATCACTTCGACTCCAACCACCCCTCTGGTGATATGACACCTCGATGCAGGCCTAATCCACAACTTACGTAATACACGCACCAGTGAGAAGCAGTCTAAACATGCTCAAATCATGACAATGACTCAACGAAAGAGCTGTAACTCCAGCTCAACAGTACCATTACAACACAAAACTGAGATCCTGTCTCACATCATAGAAATAGAGTACCTGAATCTTCCTTGACAGGTCATAACTTCACGTGGCCTTGCCACATCGCGCGATTCTATCCAAACACTATTACCCATGAAGCACCTCAAGTCACCATGCTCAACACGGTCAGCCATGCACAGATTGAGGTCTGAAATAAAGCAATCCATCACACCTACGGTGAAAGAATTAATATACACTATTCAATCCTGAAAGGACACAACCGATGCGCTATCCGCCGAGCAACACATAATACGAACTTTCCTCAGAAACCAGGAAGTAATGCATAACAAGTAACATATAGAAAACTATTCCCAACATTATACTGTTGCAGCGTGCAACCCGATCTAGATAACATACCCGTGGCAGCGTGCCACCCGATCCACACATATATCTCACAAAAGGAGATGCACATCGAGCCACATTTGCTCATTACAATAAACATATATAGTCTCATGCCCGTCCACAAGAAATGCATCCGAACAAGTCCCTCAATACCGAAACTGAATCAATGGTAGAAACCTCTGCACTGACATCCGCCACGAAGGCCCAATTAATAAAGCAATACTCGCCAGCCGCCTGCTGGTCTTTGGAATGCAATTACCTTGCTATAACATAATCCGATGCACCTTGCCATGCAACCCGTGACATTTTCCGTCACAGACCATTAGTCCAGACAATCTGACATTGGAACAACCAGTCTGCCATCTAATATCATAACCCAAATTTAACATACCACGCAAAGAAGATCCACTCGGGCCTCCAATTTCCAATAACTACTAGACGATGTCGATACACACGATCTACAACCATTGCATAGTCGGATCACGAGAACTTCTAGTCTCCAACACATATAACACATGAATCACTATGCCTGGTCCCACACTCCACCGTATGAATTCATAACGCACATCAAGTATCCATTCATACCACGAAAGATATTCAAAAATTTCACTGCGCCATCAATAACTCAATTATCAACAGTCGATCCAGCAAGAGAATACCGCAATACCACCAAATATTATCAGTTCACATTACCTTGCCCCCTTTTCTGAACATAAACCTCCGCTAAATCACTAGCATAGCAATACCATTTTCCTTAATCATCTGAAGATTGACCCTTAAATCACCTGCAACTGCCCGTGCTGCTTATGAATTTAATGACTCCCCATTATGACTGAACCAAAACCTTGAACACGCAAATCTCAATTCTCCATATCGTAACACATAGACCATACCACACTAGGGTAACATGAAGACTTCTATCTCTCTCATACGCCGCAGACATCGACACACTCAACTAGTCAAGAACTTTCATGATCCCATATAGGAGAAAAATTATTACACACTCCATGCTTCGCATACCCATAGGAAATATACTCATTTTCAAACCACGGTAAAACACATCAAGAACTCTTTCTCCCAATTCCATTGCACAAGCTAAACTGCCAGGACTGAATCCTTCTACCCAAACCAAGTTAAGCAAACTGCCAGTACTTAAAAGCTTTGCTGCACAATACCTGTAAGGCTCATTACCTCGAACGCATACGGAGAATTAATCATATCCTTACCATACCAATTCTGGTTTATTAACAAGCCATTCTATTTATCCAATTTCCTTCCTGCTTCGTCATTAATTTGATATTCTCTCTTGTTGTAGCACTACAATACCTCAACCCAGGTTACCACACGAGACTCGCAAATAAAACCACACTGTCTAAGACCCATAGGCTACTGAATACCCTCTCGAACGCTTCCCAGAAATACCACATTCCAGAATGCTCGACCTTGAAGAACCTCCTGCGAATCTGAATTCGTTACCATTATCTTCCATATACGGATACATAGAATCCCATGATTAACATAAAATACCACAAGTCTTGATCTTTTCTAATGAAAACGCAGTCTCTAGCCACATACACAAACATAAGACACCTGATTGTTACATGCAAAAATCTTGAACATAGTAAAACCATTCTCGAGAGTCATTCACTCTTATTCAACTGTAATTCACCTGCCCTAAATAAACGGAACCACTCGTGTCTTATTAGAACCCTGACACCGCAGAACATGATTTCATACAGATACAAACAACCATCTTCCTTCTCTATACACTGAGCATTCTTTATCAACAACAACTCAAAACGTCATAGTATTTTCTCACATCTATGAAGCACCATATAACCTTTATCTAAATTTTCCTTCAGACGCGCCATTCTCGGCTGAATTTCTGCGACCAGAACTGATCCGCCAACATACCTTGAGATAGAACCAACATAGTACCTAATAGTGCAATCAAATAATCAATAGCAACCTCCCCAACTTGGCTCAAAGCTAAATACCAGGACACGCTCAATAAATCCTTAATACTTTTACTCTAATGAAACCACAACATTATAGTGAGATTAAACTCAAGTCATTTACAAGTTTGTGAATATACAGATCATCTAGCACTGACATTCTCTACAAACCTCGCATTCATTTCCACATCAGCTGAGTCCATTTTCTTAAGCATCCCAAATTCTCAAATTTCAACACATACCCTTCAATTACATATGAGATATTTTAACATACACATAAGGATCATACCGCTCAAAAACACTCCGCAGGAGATAACCCACCTGCTTTACCTCATTTCAATATTCTAACATGCCTTCCACCATCATATATGTATTACACCGCCATTTAATCGTTCTGAGTCTATACTCATACTGCCACATGAAATGTACTTTACTTTCCAACTAAGAGACATGAAAATATTCTTCAGGCGCCCATAACTTGGGGCTGCACAATGGATCGCAATAGGAAACAAACACTTAACAACTCATCTATTATCCAGCAGACTTCTTCGCCATTACCAAGTCATATAGAAATATTACACAGTACCAACATACTCATTACATAGCTATCCAGCCGCCATTCCCACAATTAGGGACAACACTGAACATATAAGTTCATAAAACCAGCTCACAAAATCTGCACCTTGGTGCTCAAGCCATAAGCAAAGATCCGACCTCAAGTCATCCAGACTGGCCCAACACGAACTCACGGGGATTACATCTCGCCCCTCGATCGGGGAATCACAAGCCATCCAGGCACATATACTACTGAGCGCTCGCGTGCGCATACAGACGTGTGGAAGGAATTTCAAGAATTATATCTCAAGCTGAATCAAGTACGCACGATAAGAATTCCAAGAAAGTGAAGTTTTC
>MU761089.1:60525-110712 GCA_026770625.1 Nicotiana glauca | reverse complement strand
ATCAAAATCGGAGTCCAATAGCCCCTTCAAATTCAAAATTTTCAATACCAAAATCCAAGCCCTAAATTCTCCAATTTCCACCCAATTTTCAGAGATTTAGATGATGACTCTACAATAATATCACGAAATTAGCTCATAAAACTTACCTCCAATCGAAACCTAGGTGAAATTCTCTTACTCCCTCGTCCAATAGCTCCAAAATGTGCTCAACAATGGTGGAAATGTGTTTTTGCTCGCTGATGTTATCTTATAAAACCCTTCTGTCCGCCCAGCACATCCTTCATCGCGTTTGCGACCTTAGCCACGCGAACGCGATGCTTTATTTGATCTGGCTCCCAGGCCCTCATACGCGAAAATGACAACCACAATGCGAACGCGATGGCCCACTTCCCTGGCCTACGCGAACGCGTCACCACTTCACGCGAACGCGATCAACAAGATTCCACATCTACGCGATCGCGGGCCTCTCCTTCGCGAACGCGAAGGAAAAAACCCAGGCTCCCTCAAAATACCCTATGCGTTCACGTTACTCCTCACGCGAACGCGATGAACAAAAGTCTGCAACACCCAACAGCAAAAATCTGCTATCTCCCAAGGCCAAAGCTAGTCCGTTTGAACACTCGAAATTACCCCGAGGCCCCCGGGACCCCAACCAAAACCAACAACATACTCCAAAACATCATACGAACTTGTTCCAATCATAAAAACATGACCATTAACACAAAAATCATCAAATCACGATGGATTCAAGCCTATGTTCAACTATAACTTTCGAAACTCACATTCGATCAAAAACCCAATCAAACGACGTCCGAATGACCTGAAAATTTGCAGACACATCCAAAATCACCTAACGAACCTACTGCAACTCTTGGAATTCCATTCCGACCCTCGAATCAAAATCTCACCTACCAACCGGGTTTCGCCAAAATTCCAACTTCGCCAATTCAAACCTATTTCTACACCGGACCTCCAATTCGATTCTGATCGCTCTTCTAAGTCACAAATCATCACCCGAAACTAGTCGAATCATCGAAAATCCATTCCGAGCCCTCTAACTCATAAGTCAACATCCGGTTGACTTTTCTAAACTAACCTTCTCTTAAGGAGACTAATTGTCTTATTTCCAACCAAACTCTATCCGAATTACTTCAAATTCACCAAACACATATAATGAAACATATAGAAGCATAAAAGAGGGAAAACGAGGCGGAAATACCTGAAACAACGGGTCGGGTCGTTACATCAATTTAGTATTCGGCTAGCCGTATGAACGGCTTCCCCCCACAAGTTCTGTGGCAAACCAGAACTTATCAATAATGCGTTCATCATCTCCTTAAATGAACGATTCTTTCTTTCTGCAATACCACTGGATTGGGGTGCGTAAGGGGCCATTGTTTGACGAATAATTCCATTTTCTAAACATATTTGTTCAAAAGGAGATTCATATTCACAACCCTTATCACTTCTTATCATTTTGATTTTCTTGTTAAGTTGCGTTTGAACTTCATTTTTGTATTGCTTGAATGCGTCTATTGTTTCATCTTTGCTATTACGTAAGTAAACATAGCAATATCGTCAATTAAAGTTATGAACCACTTCTTTCCACCGCGAGATGGTATTGACTTCATGTCAAAAATATTTGTATGAATTAAGTCTAAAGTATTTAATTCCTTTCAACTGACTTATAAGGATGTTTAACATACTTAGATTCCACATATACTTGACATTTTGATTTGTCACATTCAAACTTAGGCAATACTTCCAAATTAATCATTTTCGATAAGGTTTTATAATTTACATGACCAAAATGTAAATGCCATAATTCATTTGACTCAAGTAAGTAAGACGAAGCTGAAATTTTATTATTATGTTCAACAACCATTACATTCAGCTTGAAAAGTCCCTCGGTGAGGTAACCTTTTCCTACAAACATCTCGTTCTTACTTATTACAATTTATCGGATACAAATACACTTTTAAAACCATTCTTAACAAGAAGTCCAACAGAGACTAAATTCTTCCTAATCTCGGGAACATGAAGGACGTTGTTCAAAGTCACCACTTTGCCGGAAGTCATTTTGAGAAATATCTTCCCACATCCTTCAATCTTGGCCTTTGTAGCATTTCCCATAGAAATCGTCTCATCGGGTCCAATAGGAGCATAAGTAGTAAAAGCTTCTCTAACAGTATAAACATGGCGAGTGGCTCCAGAATCAATCCACCACTCTTTAGGATTGCCCACCAAGTTGCATTCGGAAAGCATGGCATATAAGTCATCAACATCATCTTTCTTTTCAACCATGTTTGCTTGACCCTACTTCTTGTCTTTCTTCGGAGCACGACACTCCGTAGATATGGGTCTGGTTTTTTCACAGTTGTAGCAGTTTTCACTGAACAGCTTCTTGCTTGGGTTGTATTTCGGTGCAGAAGCCTTCTTCCTCTTTTTGTTCTGTTCAACAATATTTGCTCCCATTATTTTTGAGTTTTCAGGGCCTCTCTTTTCCGCAGCTTTGTTGTCCTCTTCGATTCTCAACCGGACAATGAGATCTTCAAGGGACATCTCCTTGCGCTTGTGTTTCAAGTAGTCTTTGAAATCCTTCTACAAAGGAGACAACTTCTCAGTCATTGCTACTACTTGAAATACTTCATTGATGACAAGAACTTCAATGAAATTTGTGTTAGTAAAAATACTAAGATTACTACTTTTAACATCAATATTAATTTGATTTATACCTTCAGTAAGGAGATCGTGAATAATCACTTGCAATTCCCGGACTTGGGTAATAACATACTTGCTATCTACCATTTTGTAGTCCAAAAGCTTTCCAGCAACAAACTTCTTCAACCCGGCATCTTCGATTTTGTATTTCTTTTCAAGCGTTGTCCACAGTTTCTTTGACGTTTCCACGCCACTATAGATGTTATACAAAGCATCATCCAGCCCGCTTAGAATATAATTCTTGCTTAAGAATCTGAATGCTTCCACGCCTCAATCACGAGAAAACATTTAGTTTCTGGAGTTTCATCGAACAGCACAGGAACATCTTCCTTGATGAACTTCTGGAGACTTAGAGTAGTCAAATAGAAGAACATCCTTTGCTGCCAACGCTTGAAATCAATCCTAGAAAATTTTTCGGGTTTCTCCACCCGTGCCAATGCTGCCGATGTTGTTAGGCTTGTTGAGGCATTGACAGTCACCATCTGAACATTTTGGTTCACATTATCATTAGTCATTTCTGTAAAAGAATGACACAAACGTTAAAATCACGTAGATTTTAATAGAGTGCAAAACCACACAGGTCTTACTCTCTAGAAACAGTAAGTATAAATGTAAAAAATATATTAAATTCCTTAATCTTGTTGGTAAACTGTATTTGGAAAATATAAATAAACTTAAACAGAAATATAAATGAAATAACAAAAAATCAATTTGAGCCCATTGAATTCCCAGTGTTTCCTTAAATTTAATCCCCTCCTAGTACCCAAGGTTTTGGATTATTTTCTCCTAGGATAGGACAAATTACACTGGTGTAATTGTACTTCAAACCCCAGTGTTTCAGCGAACTCAAAGTTTGGTAGCAAATAACACTTACTGTTGCTTTCTTTGAAGTTTAAATATGCTGAAGAAAGGAGGATAACTCAGAAAATTCGTATGGAAATTCTGAGAAAAATAGTGTTGTATTTATAGACAAAGTTGGGCTGAAATCTGAAGAGGTGCAACTCTTAAGAATGGATGTTCATGTAAAATGGCCACAACATAAATGCCAGTACATAAATGACTATTTACTCAACAATAAAGAGGGAAAATTGAAAAAAGTAGTTAATTTTCTGTTACCAAAACAAAAAAATGATTTGGAGGATTTAATATTAATATTTATTTTAATATTAATATTTTATTGTTAAAACAAATATTTAATAACATTTTTGTTAATATTTTACCATTAACAAATAAATTTGGTCCAAAAAATTAATCAATCAATCGATCATTTGACCAAATCCAAATCCAAATCCAAATCCAAATCCAAATCTGAAGCCGAAGCCGAAGCCGAGCTGAGAAGCGACGATGACGATGGCGCCAGACTTGGCTTCTTCTAAACTATTTAAGATCTAGAAGAAGAGCAATTGCTTATATACCCTCAAAAACCTCTTCCTCTTCCAATATGGGACAATGTCCCTTTGCCAAGGGGGAAACATAAAATTTCACTCAAAAATTTGATTTCCCTCCATTTCCCATTCCCTCTTTTAAGTATTTAAAATACTTAAATACATAAAACCCAAAATTTTTATCATACCTCCAAAATCCCATTAATAAGTGTAAAATGAAAATCATAACGCAACCATTTTACAAGATATTTTCAAAATATGGCCGGCTCTACTGTTATCACAAGTAAGGTTTGTGCCTTAAAGACCCAAAGATTCATTACATGCAATCAGAATCAGTAAGGAAAATGGAAAAGTCTTAAACCCTAATTTTAGGTAGAGTGTAAAATCGGCAGAATAAAATCACACCACACAGAATAGAACAAACATAGACGGAATATCACACAAAATCAGAGAATCAAACCAATTTTGGTTCGATTGATAGAGGCCTGAAAACCCTAATTTAGGGTAGGTAAGAATCATCAATAGTTATAGAAAATATTCGTACTTACAAAGGATAGATGATGAACATAGAGAGAATAATCAATAAAATCAAGGATTTGAACTGATTTGGTTCGATTTTGATGAGATTTGCTTGTCATGTTAGGCAAGCAACTAGGTAACATCACTGACGAGTAACTAGTAGCGAGAGGAGATCCATAAGGCAAGTAAATCAATGATTGATTCCATTTTAGGGCCGGATTTGGAGAGTTTGAGAGAGGTGGCGGGTTAGGGTTCTTTAGGGGGGAGTGAATAGAGAAACGGCGAGTTTGGAGGGAATGAATTAGGGTTAAGGGTTTGGGTATCATTAAAAGGTTAGGAATAATATGTGCTATTGATCTCAGAGATCAACGACCACGATCAGTCGGGGTTCTGGGTTGGGAAAATTAGTTAGTTGGGCTGAGGGATTATTTGGTTTGGGCTCAGATATTATTGGGCTGGAGTCTGGGTAGCTTTAGGTCTGAAAATAGGAGGAATTTAGGGATAAATTTTAAATACCTAATTTTAATCAAATAAATGATTTATAAAAGCAATAAATAAACAATAAAAATATACTTCATGCATGAAAATGATTAAAATATTTATTTAGTATTATAAATATATAAAAGTTATTTTTTGCATAAATAATTTAATTATACATCCATATGGGATATTATTATAAAATGTGCAATTTAGCCCTAAAATACAAATATAATTATAAGAAATGCGACCTCACATTGGTATAAATGATAAGTTTAGATGATTAAATCATCATAAAAATAATTTGCAGGGTAAGTATAGGATATTTATATAATAAACTACATAAATAAATTAATTTATAGCCTTTAAAAGTTATAAAAAATAATTGTGTGTGTTCACAAATCAAATGATGATGCATATGTACTGTTATATATATATATATATATATATATATATATATATATATATATATATATATATATTGGGTATCAACAAAGATCGTATTTGAGTTACCCTGAGTAATATCTGGCTGTCATAGAAATAAACTTTTCGAAAAATATGCATGCATTTGCAGGAATATAGTTAGTTGAGATGTAATAGTATGTGGTATAAAATAATTTAGATGAACCGGTGATTGTGACATATTTTAGAGACATTGCGACCTCTTTGCTTTAAAATTTTGAGGGTGCCCCTCAAATTTCTGTCCTAGTTTAAATGCAATACTTTTGGTTCTTCCACGTATGATGAAGTTGGCTGAACATGCTTTAGAATTTTAAGGGTCCTCCTCAAAATCCTATCTCAATTTCTAGTCATGGCAAAAATGAAGATTTTATTAAGACGTGACCGAACCCACAAGGCTGCCTACATATCCCCTCTTAAACGGGAATCAGGTCAAGCGTAGTTCAGTTACATCAAGTGACGAAAAGTAAATAGTTCTAAACATAGTATTTCTTGACTGCGTCTGAATTGATAGGTTTTGGCCAAATCTCTCCGTCCATTTCTGCAAGTATGAGTGCTCCTCATGTCAGTACTCGATGATCTATGTACGGACCTTGCCAGTTGGGTGAAAATTTCCCTTTGGCTTCATCTTAATGTGCGAAAATTCTCTTTAGCACCAATTGCCCTAGTATGAATTGTCTTGGTTTGACCTTTTTGTTGAAAGCTTGCACCATTCTGTTATAGTATATTTGACCGTGACATATCGCATTTTCTTTGCTAAGACAACACCATTCATATGCATCCGGCAAGTTTCAGCGTGCATTTCTTCGAGAAATATGGATACCTCGTTGGCAACGACACACCGTAGTAACCCCAGGTCAGGAGACCTTCTGTACAGAATTCCTCCGCTTTGAAAGAAATGGTTGTCTAACCTCCGGAGTGTGCATTTCTGAGTATGAGTTGCGCGCTCCGGATACTCTCCCTTTGCCAAGTATTCTTTGATCTCATGGAACCATGGATTTCCATCACTTTCTTCTTCAACATGAGCATAATAAGCTGGTTTCTTATGAATTCCTATTGGTATAAGATCGATGAAATTCTTGTATGGGTGTTGTATTATGGAATATAAAGTGGCCAATGCATATGCAAACTCGTTCTGAACCCTCGAAACATGTTTGAACTCTATCTTCGTGAACACCTTGATCAGCTCTTGTACACAGTACTGTCACGACCCAATTCTCAAACCCGGTCGTCATGGCGCCTCTCGTGAAGACAAGGCCAGCCAATAGAACATCAATGCCTCTTTATTGTTTAATTAGCACGAATAAGTCTAAAATATTAATAAAATCACCATAAGAGCGGAAGAAAAGAAATAAACAGGGAACCATCCTGACACAACCCGAAATCGGGGTGTCACAAGTCACGAGCTACTATAGAGTTTACTAAAATTCCCCAAAATCTGGAACTAGGAACAAAGTCTGAAGATAATGTAAATACAGAAGATAAGGGAGAAAACGGGGCTGTAGACGTCGACATCTATCTCGTTACTCCTAGTCCGCCTGGTCTGGAAGGGATCAACGCTCAGGAACGAACTCTGCTATGCCTGTATCTGCACACATGGTGCAGGGAGTATCGTGAGTACTCCGACCCAGTGAGTAATAAAAATAAATAACGGCTGAGAGCATAAAATCCCATTAAGGCACAAAAACACTATCTCAAGCAGTAAAATCAGTTAAGCAACAAACCAGTAAAGTATCAAAAATTCTCTTTTAAAATAGTTAACGACAAATATTTTTATCCAGTAAGCAATAATCAGAAACATGCCCCTCGGGCGCAATATCAAGCTCTCACTACATTATCAGCCCCGCGGGCTTAGTGTCAGTCACACAGTACAACATCAACGCCTCGGGTTCATTCTCAAATCACATAGGTATCCGCGCTCAATGTGGGGGTGCAAACTCTTGAGTGGCTCCTACAGCCCAAGTGCTATATCATCATAAGGCCTGAAAGCCTGTACATCTCAACATGAGGCCTGAAAGCTTGCTCACAATACACCCGAGGCCTGAAAGCCTCCTCAATATCGCTCGAGGCATGGAAGCCTCCTCACATATAACTCGAGGCCTGAAAGACCCCTCACATCACTCAACATATCCTCACATATGGCCCTCGGCCTCAATCAGTCCAAAAATAATCATAGGCCCCTCGGGCATCAGTAAAACGATAATGCTCAGCTCAAACACTAATTCAAATATCAGTTAAAACTCAAGGTTGAGTAAAAACATAGCTGAGTTCATGAAATAGTGTAATTCAAATGGACTGAGTTCAAATAATATTTCAAATAGTGAGGAAAAAAGTGATGATAGCTCACAAGGAGTTCAAACAATCAGCAATGGTCCCCAAGTATGGCAATAAGCCCAAGTCATAGTGAAAAACAACAAGTCATAGCCAAATACGCGATAAAGTATCATCCGGACTGGACCAAGTCATAATCCCCAATAGTAAATGACCTCGCGCTTGTCATTGAACGTGTGTCTCATCTCAACATAGCACCACGTTGTGCAAATCTGTGGTTTCAAACCCTCAGGACATCATTTAAAATCATTACTCACCTCTTGCCGGCCAAAAATCTAGCTCCCTATGCCTTTTCCTCTCGAATCGACCTCCTCGTGCATCGAATCTGATCAAAACCACAAGGAATACGTCACAATAGGCTAAGGGAACATAACCCAATCGAAAAGACTCGAAAAATATCTAAAATCACGAAATTGGCAAAACCCGAGCCCTTGGCCCACTTCCCGAAAAATCAAAAATTCACATCACCAGATTTCTTATCCCGCCACGAGTCCATACATATAAAATTTACCAAAATCCGAGCTCAAATGCTCCCTCAAAACTCAAATTTTCTTTCTCTTAAGTTCAAGCCCTAACCTCCTTTTTTTTACCTCTAATTCCTTGATTTTTCACCCTTAATTCATGTAATAACACATTAGATTTATGTTTTAGGCTTAGAATTCCTTACCTCAATGAAGCCCCTTGATTCCCTCTCCAAAATCGCACAATAACCTCCAAGTCCGAAGTGAAAATGTTGAGTTCTTTCAAAAATTCGTGAAGATAGAATTTAATACCTCTGGACAGACCTTTTCGCTTCTGTGACACCGCTTTTTTGGATTCTCTTCCGCTTCTGCGGTCCCTCAAATTGTGCCCAGGATCGTTTCTGCGGTCCACCACTCGTACAAGCGAGACCACTTCTGCTGTCCACATGTCCACTTCTGCGGAAACTCCCCAGGCTCCACCTTTCGCTTCTGCGACTAGACCTTCGCTTCTGCGGAACCGCTTCTACGGTCCACTTCCGCAGAAGCGGAAACACTAGATACCGGACCCTTCAGCGGTCCTTAAACTCCAAATTTCATCCCGTTAGCCATCCGAAATCACCCTGAGGCCCCCGGGACCTCAATCAAAAGTACCAACATATCTTAAAACGTTATTCAAACTTGCTCCAATCATCAAAACACCTCAACTAACACCAAAATCATCGAATTACATCGAACTCAAGCCTAAGTTCTTCAAAAACATCGGATACACACATTCGATCAAAACCCAACCAAATCACCTCCGAATAACCTAAAATTTTGCACACACATCCAAAATCACCTAACGAATCTACTGGAACTCTCAGAATTCCATTCTGACCCTCGGATCAAAATCTCACCTATCAACCGGAATTTGCCAAAATACTAACTTCGCCAATTCATGCCTAATTTTACACCAGACCTCCAAAATCATTTCCGATCACACTCTTAAGTCAGAAATCATCCCTCGAAGCTAACCAAATCACCAGAAATCACATCCGAGTCCTCTAACTCAAAAGTCAACATCTGGTTGACTTTTCCAAAAAAAACCTTCCTTAAAAAGACTAAGTGTCTCATTTCCATCCAGAATCAATCCAAATCAACTCATTCACCCAAGACTCGTGTAATAACATATAAGGGAGAAGAAAATGAGGGAAACGGGGTGACAAACGTGACGACGGGCCAGGTCGTCACATCCACCCCAACTAAAACAAAAGCTCGTCCTCGAACGGGTCAAGAAACATACCTGGAGCCATAAACAGGTGAGGATATCTACTCTGCATCTCCCGCTCGGTCTCCCAAGTAGCCTCCTCCACAAGCTGACTTTCCACTGTACCTTTACCGAAGCGATATCCTTTGATCTCAACTTTCGAACCTAATGACCTAAACTAGCCACTGGCTCCAAATCATAGGTCAAATCATCATCCAACTGAACAATACTGAATTCCAAAACATGGGACGGGTCCCCAACATACTTCCGGAGCATAGATACGTGAAACACCGGGTGCACGCCCGACAAGCTGGGTGGCAAGGCAAGCTCATAAGCCACCTACCCAATCCACCTATGTACCTCAAAAGACCCAACAAACCGCGAACTCAGCTTCCCTTTCTTTCCAAACCGCATAACACCCATCATGGGTGAAACCTTCAACAAGACCTTCTCACCCACCATATATGACACATCCCAAACTTTTCGGTCTGTATAACTCTTCTGACACGACTGTGCTGTACGAAGCCTCTCCTGAATCAGCTTCAACTTCTTTAAGGCATCCTGAACCATCTCTGTCCCCAATAACCTAGCCTCACCGGGCTCGAACCATCCAACAGGAGATCTACATCGCCTCCCATATAATGCCTCATATGGAGCCATTTGAATGCTCGACTGATAGCTGTTTTTGTAGGCAAATCTACAAGCGGCAAAAGCTCATCCCAAGAACCCCAGAAGTCAATAACACAGGCATGTAACATGTCCTCCAATGTCTGAATGGTACGCTCGGAGTGTCTGTCCGTCTGAGGATGAAATGCTGTGCTCAACTTTACCTGCGTACCCAGCTCTCGCCGAAATGTCCTCCAGAACTAAGAAGTGAACTGAGTACCCCTATCTGAGATAATAGACATTGGAATCCCATGCAATCGGATAATCTCCCAGACAAAGATCCCTGCCAGCCGCTACGAAGAATAGGTAGAACATACCAGAATGAAGTGCACGGACTTGGTCAGCCTGTCCACAATCACCCAAATCAAATCGAACTTCTTCAAAGTCTGAGGGAGACCACTCACAAAATCCGTAGTAATCCTCTCCCACTTCTACTCTGGAATAATCATCCGCTGAAGTACACCACTCGACCTCTAATGCTCGTACTTTACATGCTGACATTTGAGACACCGAGCCACAAACCCTACTATATCCTTTTTCATCCTTCTCCACCAGTAGCGCTATATCAAATCCTGATACATCTTTGCGGCTCCCGAATGGATAGAATACCGCGAGCTGTGGGCCTCCTCCAATATCATCTCCCGAAGCCCATCCACGTTGGGCACACACATCCGGCCTTGGATCCTCAATACATCATCACCATCAATAGTCACATCCCTGGCATCATCATGTTGAACCATGTCCTTAAGGACAAGCAAATGTGGATCATCATATTGGCGCTCTCTGATGCGATCATATAAGGAAGACCGAGAAACCACACAAGCTAATACTAGACTGGGCTCCGAAATATCTAGTCTCACCAACCGATTGTCCAAAGCCTGAACATCAGCTGCAAAGGGACTCTCCCCAACTAGAATGTACGCCAAGCTCCCCATACTAACTGCCTTTTGGCTCAAAGCATCGGCCACTATATTGGCCTTCCCTAGGAGATACAGTATGGTGATATCATAGTCCTTAAGCAACTCTAGCCACCTCCGCTGCCTCAAATTAAGGTCCTTCTACTTGAACAGATGCTGAAGACTGTGATGATCGATGAATACCTCACAAGATACACCATACAAGTAGTGCCTCCAAATCTTCAAATCGTGAACTATAGTAGCCAACTCCAAATCATGTACAGGGTAGTTCTTCTCGTGGGGCTTCAACCGACGAGAAGCATAAGAAATAACTCTACCCTCCTGTATCAATACACTTCCGACGCCAACTCTCGATGCATCACAATATACGGTACAAGAACCTGCGGCTCAGGGCAAAACAAATACTGGAGCTATGGTTAAAGCTGTCTTGAGCTTCTGAAAGCTCTTCTCGCACTTATCCGACCACACAAATGGAGCTCCCTTCTGAGTCAACTTGGTCAAGGGCGACACAATAGAGAAAAATCCATGAACAAACGGACGATAATAACCTGCCAAACCAAGGAAGCTACGAATCTCTGTAGCTGAGGTCGGTCTAGGCCAACACTACACCGCCTCTATCTTCTTTATGTCGACCTGAATACCCTCGCTGGACACCATGTGCCCCAAGAAATCTACTGAGCTGATCCAAAACTCACACTTGGAGAACTTTGCATAAGGCTTCTCCTCCCTCAATCTCTGTAATACCACACGCAAATATTGCGCGTGCTCCTCCTGGCTGTGTGAGTACACCAGAGTATCATCAATAAAAACGAATCCAGATATGGCCGAAATACACTGTTCATCAGATGCATGAACGATGCTAGGGAATTTGATAGCCCAAAGGACATAATAAGAAACTCATAGTGTCCATATCTAGTCCTGAAAGCAATCTTCATAATGTCTGAATCTTTGATCTTCAACTGGTGATAGCCAGAACGGAGATCAATCTTGGAGAATACCCTTGCTCTCTGGAGCTGGTAAAATAAATCATCAATGCGAGGTAGGGGATACTTGTTCTTCATTGTTACTTTGTTCAATTGCCTTTGGTCAATGCACATTCTCATTGTGCCATCTTTATTTTTCACAAATAGAACTGGTACACCCCAGGGTGACATACTCGGCCGAATGAACCCCTTATTTAGGAGTTCTTGAAGCTGATCCTTCAATTCTTTCAACTCTGCTGGTGCCATACGATATGGAGGAATGGGAATGGGCTGAGTGCCCAGCACCAGGTTAATACCGAAATCAATGTCCCTGTCCGGTGGCATGCACGGCAGGTTTGCAGGGAACACATCGGGAAACTCCCTCACAACTAGGACCGAATCTATGCTAGGAGTCTCGGCTCCAACATCCCTCACAAAAGCCAAATATGATAGACAACCTTTCCCAACCGTACGCTGGGCCTTTAGGAAAGAAATCACCCTGCTAGGCACATAGTCAGTCACACCATGCCACTTGATCCTCGGGACACCCGATATAGCAAGAGTCACTGTCTTAGCATGATAGTCCAGAATAGTATGACACAGAGACAACCAGTCCAAGCCCAAAATGATATCAAAATCTACCATGCTCAATAGCAATAGATCAAATTGGATCTCCAGACCCCCAATAGTCACCAAACACGACCGATATATATGGTCTAAAATAATAGTATCACCCACCGGGGTAGATACATGAACAGGTAAGGCAAGACACACTCAGGTCATACCCAAATGATGAGCAGAATATGAAGACACATAAGAATAGGTGGAACTGGGATCAAATAAGACTGAGGCATCCCTGTGGCAGACTGAAATAATACCCGTAATGACGGTATCTGAAGCAATGACATTTGTCCTGCCCTGAAGAGCATAAAAGCAAGCCTGACCACCGCCCGATCAGCCTCCCTCTCTAGGGCGACCCCTGGCTGCCTGACCCTCACCCCTAGCTGGCTGGGCGGGTGCCGAAGAAACTGGACTAGAAGATGAGGGCTGACCCCTCTGCTGAAATGAGCTAACAGCTCGATGAGGACACTGCCACAACATATGCCCAAACTATCTGCACTCATAATAACTCCCGGGTGCTGGAGAATGGATCTGAAGGGAACCCCGCGCACCAGAGTGACTAGCTGACGCACTCGGCCTGGAAGAACCCTGAACCGATGGAGCTCGAGATGAAACCTATGTTCGGAGAGCGCTAAGAGATGGCTGACTCTATTGATAACCCTGATGACCACGACCTGAAGATGACCCACGATACTCAAAACGGGCCGACTGAGGAGGCCTGAAAGAACGACCTCTACCCTGCTGAAACTGTCCCCTAGACGGAGCACCGCTGAAACTACCAGAACCTCGAGGACTCTTGGCCTCCCTCTCCTCTCTATCCTGACGGTGAGCCGTCTCAATATCATGAGCAATATCAACTGCATCCTCAAAGGAAATACCCAGAACTCTCTCTCGAGTCATCAGAACACGAAAGTGATAGTTAAGTCCATCCATAAACCTTTTGATCCTCTCCTTATCGGTCAGAACTATCCAGGAGGCATGACGAGCCAACTCAAAAAATATCGCCTCACACTAGGTCACAGTCATATCTCCCTGTCGAAGCCACTCGAACTGCCTACGCAAATCCTCTCTCTGAGACTGCGGTACCCACTTCTCCAGAAAGAGACTAGAGAACTCCTGCCATGTCAAAGGCGCTGCACCTGCTGGCCTACGCCACTCATATGCCTCCCACCAAGTGAAGGCAGCCCTAGTGAACTGAAATGCGGTAAATCTTGCACCACTCGACTCCAAAATCCCAGTCGTCCGAAGCATATGCTGACACTTGTCGAGAAAACCCTGGGCATCCTCGCCCTGAGCACCACTGAAAAAAGGAGGCTGGAGCCTACTGAACCTCTCAAGATGACGCTGCACATCATCTGGCATAGCTGAAACCACAAAGTCCTGAACTGGTGCAACCGGCTGAGCTGGAGTTGCTCCCGGTGTCTACAATCCCTGCACTACTGCTCAGGTGTGCGAGCAGCGGGGGTCTGATTGCCTCCCTCGGCCTAAGAAGTAGCTGCTGTGGTAGAAGCTGAAACTGCCTGAGCCAGGCTAGTGCAAACTGATAATATCTGAGCGAAGGCCTCCTGAAGGCCCAAAATCACAATAGGCACCGCCAGTGCCTGAATAGGTGCTGCTGGAATGTCTGCAGCTAGAGCCTACTCTGAGTCGGGGCAACAGGTGCTGCCATCGCGGCTCTGCCTCTACCACGACTGCGACTGCGACCACGGCCTCTAGTGCCCTCAGTGGGTGGTACTGGTGGTCGTCTGCCTCATCGTGTAGCGCGAGTCCTCGCCATCTGCGAGAGAATGGAACATATGAGTTTAGTTCTCAGATCAACAAAGTCACACGACAAGAATTTCAAGAATATGAAGTTTTTCCTAAAGGTTCTGCAGCCTCTCAAGGATAAATACAGACATCTCCGTACCGATCCGCGAGACTCTACTAAACCTGCTCATGACTCGTGAGACCTAGTAAACTAGGCTCTGATACCAACTTGTTACGACCCCATTCCCAAACCCGGTCGTGATGATGCCTCTCATGAAGACAAGGCCAGCCAACAGAACATCAACACCTCTTTATTGTTTAATTAGCATGAATAAGTCTAAAATATTAATAAAATCACCATAAGAGCTGAAGAAAATAAATAAATAGGGAACAATCCCGACACAACCCGAAATCGGGGTGTCACAAGTCACGAGCTACTATACAGTTTACTAAAATTTGCCAAAATCTAGAGCTAGGAACAAAGTCGGAAGATAATGTAAATACAGAAGATAAGGGAGAAAACGGGGTTGTGGACATCGACAGCTACCTCATCACTCCTAGTTTGCCTGATCTGGAAGGGACCAACGCTGAGGAACGAACTCTACTATGCTTGTATCTGCACACATGGTGTAGGGAGTAATGTGAGTACTCCGATCCAGTGAGTAATAAAAATAAATAACAACTGCGAGCATACCATGAAGGCACAAATAACGCTAACTCAAGCAGTAAAATCAATTAAGCAGTAAACCAGTAAAGTATAAAAATTCTCTTTTAAAATAGTTAACGACAGATATCTTTAACCAGTAAACAATAATCAGAAACTGGCCTCTCGGGCGTAATATCAAGATCTCGGTACAGTATCAGCCCCGCGGGCTCAGTGTCAGTCACACAGTACAACATCAGCCCCTCGAGCTCACTCTCAAATCACATAGGTACCCGCGCTCATTATGGGGGTACAGACTCCGAAAGGGGTTCCTACAGCCCAAATGTTATATCATCATAAGGCCTGCAAGCCTGTACATCTCAATATGAGGCCTGGAAGCCTGCTCACAATACACTTGAGGCCTGAAAGCCTCCTCACATATCGCTCGAGGCCTGGAAGCCTCCTCACATATCACTCGAGGCCTGAAAGCCCCCTCGCATCACTCAACATATCCTCACATATGGCCCTCGGCCTCAATCAGTCCAAAAATAACCATAAGCCCCTTGGGCATCAGTAAAACGATAATGATCAACTCAAACACTAATTCAAATATCCGTTAAAACTCAAGGTTGAGTAAAAACATAGTCGAGTTCACGAAACAATGTAATTCAAATGGACTGAGTTCAAATAATATTTCAAATAGTGAGGAAAATTGTGATGATAGCTCACAAGGAGTTCAAACAGTCGGCAATGAGCCCCAAATATGACAATAAGCCCAAGTCATAGTGAAAAACAACAAGTTATAGCCAAATACGCGATAAAGTATCATCCAGACTGGACCAAGTCACAATCCTCAATAGTAAATGACCCTGCGCTCGTCATTGAACGCGTGTCTCATCTCAACATAGTACCAGGTTGTGCAAATCCGTTGTTTCAAACCCTCAGGACATGATTTAAAATCATTACTCACCTCTAGCCGGCCAAAAGTCTAGCTCGCTATGCCTTTTCCTCTCGAATCGACCTCCTCGTGCGTCGAATTTGATCAAAACCACAAGGAATACGTCACAATAGGATAAGGGAACATAACCCAATCGAAAAGACTCGAAAAATATTGAAAATCACGAAATTTGCAAAACCCGAGCCTCGGGCCCACTTCTCGAAAAATAAGAAAATTCACATCACCGGATTCCTTATCGTGCCGCCAGTTTATACATATCAAATTTACCAATATCCGAGCTCAAATGCTCCCTCAAACCTCAAATTTTCTTTCTCTTATGTTCAAGCCCTAACCTCCATTTTGACCTCTAATTCCTTGATTTTTCACCCTTAATTCATGTAATAACACATTAGATTTATGTATTAGGCTCAGAATTCCTTACCTCAATGAAGCCCCTTGATTCCCTCTCCAAAATCTCACAATAACCTCCAAGTCCGAAGTGAAAATGTTGAGTTCTTTCAAAAATTCGCGAAGATAGAATTTAATACCTCTGGCTAGACCTTTTCGCTTCTGCGACACCGCTTTTGCGGATTCTCTTCCGCTTTTGCGGTCCCTCAAATTTTGCCCAAGACCGCTTCTGCGGTCCACCACTCGCACAAGCGAGACCGCTTCTGCGAAAACTCCCCAGGCTCCACCTTTCGCTTCTACGACTAGACCTTCGCTTCTGCGGATCTGCGGTCCATTTCTGCAGAAGCGGAAACACCAGATACCAAACCCTTCAAAGTCCTTAAACTCCAAATTTCATCCTGTTAGCCATCTGAAATCACCCCGAGGCCCCCGGGACCTCAACCAAAAGTACCAACACATCTTAAAATATTATTCAAACTTTCTCCAATCATCAAAACACCTCAACTAACACCAAAATCATCAAATTACATCGAATTCAAGCCTAAATTCTTCAAAAGCTTCTGAAACACGCATTCGATAAAAAACCCAACCAAATCACCATCGAATAACCTGAAATTTTGCACACACATCCAAAATCACATAACGAAGCTACTGCAACTCTCGAAATTCCACTCCGACCCTCGAATCAAAATCTCACCGATCAACCGGAATTCGCCAAAAATACTAACTTCGCCAATTCAAGCCTAATTCTACACCGAACCTCCAAAATCAATTTCGATCACACTCCTAAGTCTCAAATTATTCCTCGAAGCTAACCAAATCACCTAAAATCACATCCGAGCCCTCTAACTCAATAGTCAACATCCGGTTGACTTTTTCAAAACAAACCTTCCTTAAAGAGACTAAGTATCTCATTTCCATCCAGAATCAATCCAAATCAACTCATTCACCCAAGAATCGTATAATAACACATAAGGGAGCAGAAAATAGGGGAAACAGGGTGGTGACTAACATAACGACGGGCCGGGTCGTCACAAGTACAAATATGGAAATATTTTGGTGTTCTTTGTAGCCCATTCTCCTAGAACTTGATGCACTAAAAGATAAGAATCTCTACTAACCAGCAACTCCTGAAAATTCATTTTAATGGCCAACCTGAGTCCCAAGATGCAAGCCTCGTATTCTGCCATATTGGTTATGCATGGAAACCGGAGTTTTGCGAATATCAGATTGTGTTGGCCTGATTTTGACACTAAGATAGCTTCGATACCCACTCCTTTGAAGTTTGCATCTCCATCAAAGAATATTCTCCTATTACCATATGCTTCGGTGATATCGTCTCCCACAAACAATACCTCCTCATCGGAAAATACGTTTTCAATGGTTCATATTCTCCGTCTACTTGATTTTCTGCCAAGTGATCTGCCAATGCTTGCCCTTTGACCGCCTTCTGAGTTACATAAATGATGTCGAACACACTCAGCAATATATGCCATTTGCTAACTTTCCAGTAGGCATGGGCCTTTGGAAGATGTATTTCAGCGGTCCATCCTTGATATGAGATATGTGGTGTATGCACAGAAATAGTGCCTCAACATTTAAGAAATACCGGGCTTTATAGGGTGTGAATTTCTTACTAAGATAATATATGGCATGCTACTTTCTCCAGTCTCATCATGTTGTCCCATAATGCAACTAAAGGCCCCATCTAGTATGGACAAATAAAAAAACAAAGGTCTTCCTGGTTCTGGTAGAACCAAAACAAGTGGTTTAGATAAATACTCCTTGATTTTGTCAAAGGCTTTCTAGGATTATTCAGTCTAACTTGTTGCAACATATTTCTTCAGAATTTTGAAGATCGGCTCACAAATCACAGTTGATTGTGCTATGAAACGGCTGATGTAGTTCAGACGCCCTAAGAAGCTCATCACATCTTTCTTATTCTTTAGAGGTGTAAAGTCATGGATAGCTTTCACCTTTGACGGGTCCAATTTAATTTCTCGGCGACTAACGATGAATCCTAGTAATTTTCCGGCAGGGAGTCCGAAGGCACACTTTGCAGGATTTTGTTTCAGATTATACCTTCGAAGCTGATCAAAGAATTTCCTCAAGTCTGCTATATGATCTATGCTTCTTCTGGATTTTATGATGACATCATCCATGTATACCTTTATTTCCTTATGTATCATGTTGTGGAAATGGTTGTCATGGCTCTCATTTAAGTGGCTCCAGCATTCTTCAAATCAACATCATCATTTTATAGCAGTACATCCCCCATCGAATGGTAAAGGTTGTCTTTTCGGCATCCTCTTCATCCGTCCAGATCTAATGATACCCCGTGAAGCAATCTACAAAACACTGGAGTTCATGCTAGGCAAGTTGTCGATTAGTATGTGTATAATAAGCAATGGGAAATCATCTTTGAGACTCGCCCTATTTAAATCTTGATAATCAACACACACTATGATTTTCCTATCTTTCTTTGGAACTAGCACGATGTTGGGGAACTAGGTTGGATATTCAACCACTTTGAGAACCTTGTCTTTGATTTGCTTAGTGACTTCCTCTTTTATATTCAAACTCATATCTAGCTTGAATTTTCTGAGCTTCTATTTTACAAGCAGACACATGGGATCTGTAGGTAGCTTGTGAGCCACTATAGAAGTGCTCAAAACAGTCATATCATCGTAGGAGACCATGCAAAAATATATTCATACTCTTTCAGGAATCGGATGTATTCTTCCTTCTCTGATGGTGATAAGTGAAGTCTTATACGTGTTTCCTTGACAATTTCAAAGTCCCCTAAGTTAATTGTCTTGATCTCGTCCAAAAAAGACTTAGGCTTGTTTTCAAAGTTTTCCACTTCTCAGACAATTTCCTCACGTATTATATCATCTTCCAGATCCTCTGAATCACTATCCTTATATTGCGTTGTCTCATTATATGTCACAATCGTAAGTTCATCGGGATAGGTAATAATAATGTAAAGAATAACAATCAATACTAAACGAAATAGCAATGCACCAAATAAATCTAGAAAATGTCAAACAAGTCGATGACTTGAGCAATTATTTCAAAACAAAATACGTTCAAAAAAATGCTGAAAATGTCTTAGATGCTCATAAAATTGCTTTAAAAATAATTGATGCTAATTGCTAGGCTACCAAGGAACTCGATGGGTCCAGGACAGTATAGCATTCCAATTCTTGAGAATAACTCATTTATCCACGATCTGAATGGTAAGGTCTTCCTCCACCTCCTCCACAACTATCACACTGGAATCCATTTCTTCATTATCTAAAAACAGCTTCCTCATACCAACTAAGGCTTCGTCTTCCTCAGACCCCCACATCATGTCAGCTTGATGAAATGTCTGGTGCAAATATGGTACGGGTTGTTCCAAAGGATAATAAGGACCTTTCCATAGCTACAGCCAAGAATATTCAAACCAAATCACAAAAGTTGTACCATGACACTTTAGTTGCACTGGTTTGGTGATCCCTTGAAGATTCTTGTGGAGACCCTTGCCAGGCTCATACCCTATCCATAGCAATATGCTTTATATCTTGTTGCTCAAGCATTTGTCTTTTTCAATTGTGTTGACGCGCTCAATGAGGTGATATGTTTCTCCACCTAACTTCTTGTTGTTCTCAATAACTGGAACAGTCTGACTGGTAGAAATTGGATTACTCCATCTCCATGGGTGATCACCTCTTGATGGTTCCATTCAAACTTCACAACCTAATGTACAGCAGAAGCTACAGCCCTAGCGGCATATATCCAAGGTCGTCCCAATGATAGATTGTAGGTAGAATATATATCCAACACTTTAAACACAACATCAAGACAAGTTGGGCCCATATGTAAGCCGAGGTTGATCTCTCCAATTGTGGCCCTTTGAGTTCCGTCAAACGCCTTCATATTCATGCTTCCTTCTCTTATCTCGTGCAAGCCTTTACTCACTGTTGCGACTAAAACACTCACACAAGTGTACACGATCGACAAGTAATATAGTAGTAAGTAAAGTATCGTTCCCACGAGGAATTGTGATCAACTTCTCGACTGATGTAGACTCAAAGAATTATCAATTCAAGCTAGATTGTCACAAAATATATATAGAACCAATTTACAAATTACTTAATAATTAAACAATAATTCAACACAAAATTACTATAACAATTACACAATATTTTGATAACAATTTGGATAAAGATATTCCAGGGTCATGGACTTGCTAGAGATCATGCTACTATCTTAGCTTAAGATTGATTTATTGAATTATCCGGGCTATTGGTTATAGGGTTAATAATACTCATAAGAATCTGTCGAGTTCTTATGCACCTATTCAAGTTAAATTAATACCTATATGGCTATGGTATTAATATTAACAAGAATGCATTTATNTCCTTTGTCAAGTTTAACTCAAGATTCGTAAATAATATTTCACTGTTAGCTACTCAGTAAAATAATTAAAAGCAGAATCAAATAAACAACCCATAATGTTAAATTCAATATCTTCAATCTAAGCTTCAAATAACATAATCATCTAACATCCATGACCCCAGAATACTTGGGTTTTTAGCTACACATATTTATACAAATATCAACAATAAAAGTCATAAACATAATATAAGTAAATACTAGGAGAAGGTTTAGAAAAACTCTTTCAATCCTTGCTCCAAGATGTTGTTCCTCTTTGATCTTTCTCTTCAAGATGAATCTCCTCCTTTTCTTCTCTCTAAAAATCTCCTCTCCTTAAAATCTGATCTTCCCCTGAATAATGGAGGTTTACTTTAAGTAAGTTGAGTGGATTCCTTCTATTTTCCCATTTTACCCCTCAATAATTCATTTCCCGGACAGAAACGCGCGAAGTATCACGCGAACTATGAACTTCGCGCGTTTCTTTGCGCGATCAAGGCAGAAAGTTTGCCAAAACGCGCGAACTTTCACGCGAACTTTATACTTTGCGCATTTGGGAATTAGGTAAAATGCAAAACATGAATGTTTTATCCCTTTTAAATAACTTTCCATCAATATATTATGGAGCCTAAACGGAGTTCTGAGAAAAGAATTATGGGCATTTTACTAGATAATGTATCGTATGCCTGCTCAACTCATTGTTTTGTTCTCCGGACTTGCATTGTGACCCTCGAACACGATTCCAACTTGATTTATTTAGCTTTTACTCAGACTTCAAAGCCCCAAATTAATCAAAATCATCCCAAATATAATTCATAAGTCGGATCGCTTCCTGCAAGACATAAAGCATGAATTTAGTGTAATTCATTATCATTTAAGCTCAAATCATTGTGAAATGCAATACTTATAGTGTTGTTAAAATAACTAAAACATGAGTTTTTAGCCTATGATCAACACCCCACACTTAAACCATTGCTCGTCCTCGAATAATTAACGTACACTTCACATAAGGACGATCTTTTTATCAAACAATTTCTTGTAACACCACATGCTGAAACTTAAGTACCAATTCATAATACTTCAACCTCAAGACATGACTCCAAAGTGCCACGCATTTTTACAACTTGCTTACTTACTCTAACACAAGGTTCAAAACTTTTCCTTGCTTTTACAAATCATGTGCCCTCCCACAAATAATATAGACTAGTTCCTCTGAAAATAATAACCAAGAATATTCAGGAACTCAAAATAGGAAGAATTAACTCACTCTCAAAATTGAAATTCATGTGCAACAGATGACATACCATATGCTTGCCCGTAGTGTAATACTCTACTAATTGAGCTTATTCAGTCAAGGATCAAGTAGGACTTTAATTGGTTGTAATGTAGGCTAGAAAAAAGGGTGTGAAAAATATAGAATGTAGTAACTACACGTCTTTGGACACTTCCATACATACAACATATTTCAAAATTTCAGCATCATTCCTATATTAAACCATCTCCAACCTTTTTGAGATTTTACATACTAACAAAAAATTCCATTCTCTTCAAGCACCTTAGATTAGGGAATGTTACTACTGAAAATTCATCCCCTCTATATATCCACATATGAATTATTTTTCACTCTTTTTTTTGATTTTTTTCCAAATAAACCAACTAGTCTCTTCTCAATTTCTTCAACATTAAAACAACATTAAGTGCTCATGAGAGATAGAGGTGCAAACAACTGATATATTACATAAATTGGTAAGGTTTATAACGTGGGTGCCAAAGAAATATGATTAACGACTCAAAAGGTTTGACTAGGATATATACAATTAGGTGGAATTAATTATCAAACTGGTTCAACAAAGAAATGCCTATATCATCTCCTAAACTGAATAATGCTACTATTTCGCTTTGCAAAACACTTGGGGGCAAGTTCTAGACATCAACTATTATACACAGAATATTTCCGCAATCCTTACTCACACATTGGCACACAATTCACTCAAACTTGGATATTTCTCGACTCTCTAGTCAAAGCAGTTAAGCATAGTCATAAAAACACAATTTAAGGGACTTATTTTAGAATCAAGAATGAGGTTGAACATCACAAATAAGGCATTTATCACTTCTAGAGCATGTGTACTTGAGGAGACTCACTCTGTAAATTAGGAACTTATTATTCATGCAAAATAAAAATTATACTACACCCGGTTCAAATACACCCTTGGAAAAGAACCGCGGCACAAAGAAAAACTAAGGGGAAATTATTAAATTAACTGGAATAAAAGAAAAATATTTTCTGATTTTTTTAATTTTTTTCCAATTTTTTCCAATTTTTTTCGATATTCGAGCTAAAAAATCATCTTACTATCTATTAATACTATAATCTAACAAAACAAAATAAAAGCAACTTTACAAACTAAAAAAAATCAAACAACTAAAATACGAAAAATATAAAAATAAGTACATTACAATAGGGGCAAACCACCCCACACTTAAAAAAAATATGCGTTGTCCCTAATGCGAAAGAAAATCAAAATAGATCAGAAAAGATACTCCCTGAGGCCATTGGCCTAAGCATCTTCATCTTCACATCCTCATCCTCGTCGGCTACTAGATGCAACCTCAGATGGGTCAGTGTTTGATCTTACTTGGGAGCCGAGACATTATACCTACACAACATGATATGTTAGCTAAAAGCACAAAGATCATTTTAAGAGCAAGTAGAGTAAATACCCCACACTTATGTTATTGTCATGTTGACACTTAGCATATATAACAGGGATTCAGACTACCCTGTTCTTCAATTAGAATGATATAATGCTTATCGGCCTACCCAACATTAGAGATAATTACTACATTTGTACATAAAGTAAAAAAATACAAACTAAGCTAAAAATATAAACAATAAACATAAAAAGAAATTAGTCTATTTTACAAAATTCAAAATTATTATACAAAATATACTACATATGCATATATACAAATCATACATAGACAATATACAATGTGAACCACTTTTTGCTTCCACCTTGAACTTATGAATTGTACCCCTAACAAGGCATCAAGTCTGTCGCTATGCTCCTTTGGTGGGGCTACAAAGATAACCAGGCCAAGTAATAAATTTTTCACTCGCCACTTCTCGGCCTTTGGATGAGGAATGTAATTTTTGCTTTTTGGCACAACAAATTCAAGAATATAGGCACTTTCATCCTCACTCTTTGACCTCCCCATAGGCTCAGATGGCTCGATTACTATCTTACTATCTAAACACAAGGTGGAAAAATGATTGGAATGAGGTCGAATGCGCCATAACTCATGAATTTTACTACTATTTACATCCTCATGTATACACACACTCAATTCTTCTAAAGTAATGTTATCTACTCCCTCACATGACTCTAGAGCACTCTTCTTAACATGGACATCCTCAAGAAAAATATGATCTAATGATTGGTATTCTCGTTTTAGCTCCTCTATTTGGTCTAGAAGATTTTTTTCAGCTTCATACAACTCATCATTAAATTGTTGGGCGTTACACGCATCAACCTTTGCACTCAAATCTGAATCCAAGTTATGCACAACCAAGCTAAAATTATCACTTTTTTGTGCAAGCTCATCTCTCTCCTTAGACCAATCTTTCATCACCGTTGTTAGTAAACAACGTCGTTCCGCAGAATCCACTAATCGAGAATATCCGTCCCAATACCAACCTTTACTCCCATATTCAAATTCAGATCTCCAAGAGGTGAGGCCATGACTAGCCCAAAAATATGAGTCATAAAAATCTTTCATCAACCAAGCGTCTTCATCATTAACCTTACCTCCGTATATTTCATCCCCAGATGTCATCCTGAGAGAACTAGAAACATACTAAGAGAAAAATCAAATAGTTATAAAAATAACATATTTACAAAAAGAAAAGAAAATAAACTTGTAAAGATAATAACAAAAGTCTAACTCAGAAGAATAGTTAATTTCTAAGTCTCCGGCAACGGCGCTAAAAACTTGTTGCGACCAAAACACTCACGCAAGTGTACGCGATCGACAAGTAATATAGTAGTAAGTAAAGTATCGTTCCCATGAGGAATTGTGATCAACTTTTCGACTGATGTAGACTCCAACAATTATCAATTCAAGCTAGGTTGTCACAAAATATATATAGAACCAATTTACAAATTACTTAATAATTAAACAATAATTCAACACAATATTACTACAACAATTACACAATATTTTGATAACAATTTGGATAAAGATATTCTGGGGTCATGGATGTTAGATGATTATGTTATTTGAAGCTTAGATTGAAGATATTGAATTTATCATTATGGGTTGTTTATTTGATTCTGCTTTTAATTATTTTACTGAGTAGCTAACAGTGAAATATTATTTACGAATCTTGAGTTAAACTTGACAAAGGAAATTCTTGGTTGCAAATAGAATCAAATAGAATAAGATCTGATTCCTGGGCATCGGGTGAAGGATTTGCGATTAAGATAGACATACACTTAATTGCTTTGTTTGGTTGAAAAATAGGAGTTGTAAATGCATTCTTGTTAATATTAATACCATAGACATATAGGTATTAATTTAACTTGAATAGGTGCATAAGAACTCGACTGATTATTATGAGTATTATTAACCCTATAACCAATAGCCTGGATAATTCAATAAATCAATCTTAAGCTGAGATAGTAGCATGATCTCTAGCAAGTCCATGACCCTGGAATATCTTTATCCAAATTGTTATCAAAACATTGTGTAATTGTTGTAGTAATTTTGTGTTGAATTATTGTTTAATTATTAAGTAATTTGTAAATTGGTTCTATATATATTTTGTGACAACCTAGCTTGAATTGATAATTGTTTGAGTCTACATCAGTCGAGAAGTTGATCACAATTCCTCGTGGGAACGATACTTTACTTACTACTATATTACTTGTCGATCGCGTACACTTGCGTGAGTGTTTTGGTCGCAACACGTTTTTGATTTTCTTCTCTTCAAGATGAATCTCCTCCTCCTCTTTCTTTCTAAAATCTCATCTCCTTAAAATCTTATCTTCCCCTCAATAATGGAGGTTTACTTTAAGTAAGTTGAGTGGATCCCTTCAGTTTTCCCATTTTACCCCTCAATAAATCATTTCCCGGACAGAAACGCGCGAAGTATCGCGCGAATTATGAACTTCGCGCGTTTCTTCGCGCAATCAAGGCAGAAAGTTTGCCAAAACGCGCGAACTTTATACTTTGTGCGTTTGGGAATTCGGTAAAATGCAGAACATGAACGTTGTAACCCTTTTAAATAGCTTTCCATCAATATATTCAGGAGCCCAAACGGAGTTTTGAGCAAAAAGTTATAGGCATTTTACTAGATAATGTATCGTATGCCTGCTCAACTCATTGTTTTGTTCTCCGGACTTGCGTTGTGACCCCCGAACACGATTCCAACTTGATTTATTTAGCTTTTACTTAGACTTCAAAACCCCAACTTAATAAAAATCATCCCAAATATAATTCATAAGTCGGATCGCTTCCTGCAAGACATAAAGCATGAATTTAGTGTAATTCATTATCATTTAAGCTCAAATCATGGTGAGATGCAATACTTATAGTGTTGTTACTAACTAAAACATGAGTTTTTAGCCTATGATCACCCACCATCTTTAGAGTAGTCAGTGGACATATGTTGAGACTTGAACCCCCATCTATCATGACCCTCGTGATGAACTTATCTTTGAATTGCATCGTGATATGTAGTTCCCTGTTAATACTCAGTCCTTTTGGTGGCAACTCGTCTTCATAAAAGGTGATTTTATGGTTCTCCAGTACGTGCTTGGCTATTTTGTCCATTCTCCACTAGTGATGTTGGTGGGTACACTGGCTTCACTCAGCACCTTCATCAGGGCATTCTTATGTGTCGCAGAATTTTGATTGAAGCAGTGATAAAATAGATACCTGAGCAGGAGTTTTGTTTAAATGGTTGACCACAGAGTATTCACTCACTAACACTTTTCTCTAAAGGTATTCAGGGCCAGCCTCAATGACAGGCATCTTGGATGCAGCTTCTTTGCTTATTCCTCCCAAGTTCTGGGTGCATAAACCCTACCAATTCTCGTCATGCTCTGTGCTGTACCTATTTATTCCATTTTTCTTCCTTTCCTCCTTGCTTGCATGACATAATCCCGTGGTATAGATTTCGACTTGTAAGATGGGGCGGATGCTACCATCACAGTGAAGGGTGTGATTACTTTGACTTCAAACAGTGGTGGTGTGATTACCTCGACTTCAAATGATGCTTGGGTTTGTACCACAATGGGTGTGAGGGTGACCGGAGATGTTTTAGGATCACCCCCCTTCCGAATGAGTTCAATTGACCATTCCGGATCCCATTCTTCATCAGTCTCTATTACATTTACTCCCTTACCAGGAGAGGATTGTTACGAACATTGGTGCAACCTCCTTTGCCTGTATGACTTTAGTGTCGATTAATGTCTGGATCTTGTCCTTCAAAGTGCGACACTCATCAGTGGTATAACTAGGGGTGTCAAATTTGTCCCAATCCCAAATGCCCCGCCCAACCCGCCCAAGGTTGGGTTGGTTATTGACCTGCCCATTTATTGAACTTAGCCCATCTTGACCCAACCCATCTCAACCCATTTAATGTTTGGCTAATTTTTAGCCCAAATTGATCCATGAGTGAGTTTGTCAAAATATCTTAGAAATAATTTTATTTTTTGTTTAATATTTCAAATATGACCATAACAAAAGCAAAAAAGCCTTATTTAGTAATTATACAATTTATAAGAAAATAACACATATTAATTAAGTTTAATAAGAGTTGGGCGGGTTGGGTTATGACCCGAATATTAACCCATCTTGACCCAACCCATCTTAGCCCAAGTAACTTTTGGACGGGTCATTTGACCCACCCAATTATTGACTCAACCTATTTTGACCCGCCCAAAATTGACCCAAACCGCCCATTTGACACCCCTAGGTATAACCCTTCATGCCTGAGTGATAGGCACATGTCTTGTTTGGGTTAATCCACTGAGAAGAATTTTCCATAGCAACAGTGTGAAGGGGAGTGACATAACCAGCAACCTTTAGTCTCTCATATAGTTGGTCTATGGGATCGACAGTTGGAGTGTATTGTCTGGGTGGTCTACAATAGAAATTTGGTCTTGGTTTTTAGTAATTTTGGCGGGCTGGTGATGGTGAGTGGTAATATGTGGTTAGGGTGTCGTAAGTGTGGTAGGTGGCAGCAGGTTGTTGTTATCTGGGGTATTAAGGCTAGTATATGGGTGGAGGTGTTTGGTATGTGAGGAGATTTTGGACCTTGGTCTACCATTACTTCACCCACTTCTTTCTTCTTATAGATACCTCCTAACTGCAAAGCTTTATTTGTGGCCTGGAGTGATTCAAAATTTGTCACCATTCCGCTATTGATCCCTTCTTATATTCTTTCTCCCAGCTTGAAGATGTCAGAGAATTTATGGTATTCAATAACCATCAGCCTTTCATAGTATTGCGGGTCCTGAGCTATGACAAAGAACGTGTTACGTGTGAATCTATTCTTCTTCGAGTGTTAGCCTTACTTTTGCAGCTTCAGATCTCCATCTAGTAGCATACTTGCGGAAGGTTTCTGTTGGTTTCTTCTTGAGATTTTGAATGTAGAAAACATCCGGCGCATTTTTTGTGTTGAATCAAAATATGTCCATTGTCGATGCCCCCTTTTTCTTGCGAAATCGGATTTATGACACTTGGAAGGACAACTCGTTCCCTTTTGGTAATTGAAGAGTCGCCACCTAATAAATAAGTGCATTAGGACACTAAGAAGAACTTTGATTTAAAAAACCAGAGATTGGGTAAGGGCTTGAAATTGTCCCGAGGGGAAGGTGTTAGGCACCCCTCGAGATCTACCAGTATGGTTCCCGGCCATAATATAAATGGGACTTTAAGTGCAAAAAACAAGTAGACAAGTAAGAGTTACAAATATGAGCGGGTTTTCACATAATTGTTGTAATTAATTGCAGTTAAAAGCACTTAAAGAAGCTGAAGTTTGAGAAAAAGCAGTTTGAAATTCTGAATAAAATAATCAAGTAAGGGAGGGGGTCCTAAGTTTATGCATAATATGGATCACCCCACACAACACCCGGTAACCGTTTATACACGTGGTGTTATTGCGTGGTTATCATATCCATACCTACCTCTTTCCCACCCCGTTAAGGTATTAAATGCGGAATGGTCTCGCTTTACTTATTGCATGCTATTACCCACCCCCATCCTATCAGCCCCGGAGGTATTTGGGACTACTAATCCCAAAGGGAAGGGGTGTGAGGTCTTACAGTTTCAAAGGACAAAATTCTAAGGCGACAATCAAAACACATATGTAACAAATATAGAGGAGAAACACATAACAGATAGAAAGGCTTAAGCAAACCTCCTTAAAACAAAGAGAAGCATATAGTTTTTAACATGTCTTACAAGTACTGGATAAGGTCTGATTAAACTTAAGAGTTGTGGCAGACAAATCTATTACGTATTTCATATAAGAAACCTGAATCAAGCATGCCTGCTGGTTGTAGTTAATAGAATCTAATTCAATTTACAAGTTACCTTATGGCTTGCCTAAGTGTTAAATGAAAACCTATAGGCATGATATCTATCAGTTTTAAAAAAGAAGTATACTCATTTTAAGGGAAAGAAATTGTCAGTTACACGAATATAAATTTTGCCGTCGTTATTGTTACTACTGATTTTTGACTTATAAGCGAATGGACGATTCGGATTCAGTTGATTATTCCTATAGGAATGCTTTCTAGGCGTTACGGATTTTAAAATATTTTTACAATCGAAACAAGAGTGCATAAGTCCTATATGCATGGTATCTAAAATGCTGTTAGTTATTTACACCTAAAAATAGGTTTGCCTAGTGATGGATGCAGATGCAAGATTCAGGAAGTCCTATAGGCATATTATCTATATGATATGCAGCATTCAGAAATGACTTATAGACATGGTCTCTATATAATGCAGAAGTGCAGAAACCTATAGACATGGTCTCTATATGAGATGCAAAAGTGCAGAGACCTATAGACATGGTCTCTATAAAAATGCAGAAGTGCAGAAACCTATAGACATGGTCTTTATATGCGATGCAAAAGTGCAGAAACCTATAGACATGGTCTCTATAGAAATGCCGAAGTGCAGAAACCTATAGACATGGTCTCTATATGAGATGCAAAAGTGCAGAAACCTATAGACATGGTCTCTATAGAAATGAAGAAGTGAAAGCTGAAAATAGGATACATGAGTGTAGAAGTGTAAATATTCCCTATGAACATGGTATCTACCCCTTTATATGAATAATTGACCCTCCCTTTTTCACTAACAACCCCAATAGTTGATACAAGTTATTACATCCTAGAATGAATAATAAAAAGTAAAATTACATCAGAGAACTAAAAATTTACAACCAAGGAGAGCCTGATTCAGACTTTCTGTTTGAAGGATCAAGTAAACCAACTCCAAAGATCAGATTCCTAATCCTTTCTCTTATTTGGAATGTATCAGAGTTCCCTAAGAGTCTCAAATGGACTCGGGGCAGCGCTCACACCCAAATATATTGTAGAATTGAATCATAGTGCAGTGTGGAAGGGCCACCCCTCAAGTGTCCAAGTTCAGAGGGAACTCAAGGTCCCAAAGCAAGGCTCACAGGACGGGGGCAGAATTTAGAAGCTAAAAGAGAGTGTAAGTGCATAGAAGGAATTTTGAAAAGGGGGAAGGGGAGTGGCAAAGACAAGCTAGTGGGAATACCTAACAATAAGGGATGTTTGAACACCACACCAGCATGTTAGAACATATTGCTTTGGGAGTTAGGATCCCATAAGGGATCAAGTCCAAACATGAGCAACAACTTGCATGTTTCCACGTTCTGAACTTTAACTCAAAGCACATAGAGGGAAGTTAAAACTTATTTCATAGACTCAGAATTAGTCTGAAAGATTCAAGGGTTCCAAAATATAACCCTAGTTCAAACACATGACCAAACCTCGGTGGAACCCCCAAATTTTAGGGTTTCTAACTCGAGTCAAGCATAGGGATTAGGAGGCAACAGGCTCGTATATTTCTTTTCAAAATTCTCATGAAAAGACAAGCAAATACAATAGAAAGTTTAAAACATAATGAGAGTAGAAGAAACGGTAGAGGAAAACATGCTTAAACGGGTCTTAAAACGAGGTAAAGTATAAGTGAAACAGTAAACACTTAAGCACATAGTAGAGAAATACAGTAGAAGAACACAAGAAGACCAGAGCAGTATAGCAAAAGAATGTATAGGAAAACACAGTGAGATAGAGCATGGTATAGAAACACAGTAGAGGAAAGAACGAAGCGCAGTAGAAGAACATGCATGATAAAGGAAAACACAAGAACACAGTAGAAGAACATGCATGGTAGAAAAGAAAACATAAGAACATAGTATATACAAATACATACAAAGAAAAGAAAAGTGAGAGAAACATTTTAAGCTTTTCAGAAAACCCTAAATTGGAAAGAAGTAGTTTTTGAAAGAAAAGTTGGGGAAAACGATTAAAAACTCAGGTAGCATAGATATGTAAAAGACCCAAGAAAAAAATTAGAGAAAACCTCGAATAGCCAGGGTTTCAGAGGAACCCTAAAATGAGAAAGGCTTGGAAAAAGGTCTGATCTGAGTCGGATAAGTGAGAACCAAGATCAAAACACCATAGTGTGCCGGAGCTGGGACGGAGATGGCCATAGAACTTTGAATCGGCAAAGATCTAAACGGACACCATCGAGGTCAAACCTCAAAACTTCGAATACTAAGTGTTTAAGAGTAGAGGGGGATGAGTTTAAGCTATCCATGGACTGAGAGTTCATGGATTCCGGTGAGATTGAGGTTGGAGATGGTGAGAGAGGCCAGGGTTTCGAGAGAGTTTGAGAGGAGAGGGATTTCAGAGGTGGCTGATTGAAGGGAATGAGGGGGATTAGGGTAGTCTTTGGGGATTTAAAAAGGTAAGGAATGACTGATCAAAATGACCAACGGCCTGGATTAAAAAAAAGGGCCGGGCGGGTTAAATTGGTTGGGTCGGGGCCGGATTGGATTGAAATTGGGTCGGTCCGTTAAGGGTATGAAATTCGGTCAATTAGGGGGGGTTAATTTGGGCTATAATTGAAACAAAATGGGGCCACATTTTAAATAGCCAAATTTTCGCTCTTTATTTTATAAAATGGTAAAAATAATTTTGAAAACAAATTAAAGGTACAGAGTCACTTAATAATATATAAATATTAATTTAAAAATATTGGAACATATTTAATAATTATAATATGCTGTTAATTCTTAAAATAGGCTAAAATTGCAATTATATGAAATTTAGCTTTTAAAATACCAAATAAATTTGTTAAAATGTATAAAAATTACCCCAACTATATTTTTGTATAAATAGGAAAATAAAATAAGTTATTCACTAAAACGATAATTTTGGGAATAATTATTGGTTTTTATACTACTAAAATGGGCAATAAATTGATTTAAAAATCTTTTAAAAATTAGAAAAAATACTAAAATACTTGGGCATACTTATATATGCTATTTTGAAAGTATTTTCATGTAAAAATACATAGGTAAAAATTGGGTATCAAAATCCATAAAATCTGACGCCATGCTTACCCAATTGATCCATTTTTTCGGGTTCTAACTGATGTACCAAGACAAAGCATCTCCGGCACGACTCGTCATGAACACCTTCATTCGAATTCGTTCATCTTTACCAACTCCTACAAGTTTGTCACAATATTTTCTTAAATGCACTTTCGAATCACCAGTTCCTTCGAACATTTCGAACTTGGGAGGTTTGTAACCCTCCTGCAGTTCCACATCTGGTTGAATGCACAAGTCTTCATTGTTCAAACCTTCAATACCTTTACCACCTTCGACACTCGTGAACTCTTCCCGTGAGCTATTTGAGTTCTTTTGCCATTTTCTTGATGAGTAGGTCCTTCTCGGTTGATTCTAGAATGTTTAGGGTTTGTTATGGAGTATGGGGTAAAGTTCCACATATATGGGATTGCTTTGGTGGACTCCAAGAATCTGGGCATAATTGCAGTCATTGGTTAAGTTTCAGGGATTAGGAGTAGGTTGTGGTGCATTATGAGGAGTGTGGTAAATGGTGGTTTATCGGTATTGAGTTGGGTGATGAGGGTATTGTTGCGGAGTGGTCACTGGTGGAGGGTTATGGTTTTGAGGAGGTGTGGTGTATTGATGTGGTGTGGGAGGGTTTGGCGGTGGATTTTGGTTTTGTATGTTTTGGGGAGGTTCCGAGTTTTAGGCATTTGGGTTTTGTTGGTTTATATCAGGGAAGTTTAAGGTGAGGGAGAGGTTTGCTAAGTTCTGGACCTGCTCAAGTTCTCCACGTAGCTACAATATTTTTTGTTTCGGGCGTAAGAACAATTCGTTCTATTTCGAAGTACTTTGGTCATCTGAAGTTTCAACATTTTCTACATTGTCTTTTCAGATACCGCTTAAATAGCCCATCTTTCCTGTCCCTTTCTTCTGCCTTTAGGATCACTTGGTGAATGAGGAGGTGGAGTACCTCTGGATCTAGTGTGATATGCGGATGATGCCAATATGCATGAGCCAACCTTGCGTAATGGGAATAATCAAAAGAAAGAAAACAAAAAAAAGGTTACCAAGTCAGTAAGGGGTATTGAAATAATGCTTGCAATATTAAACACGCTTTGTAAAATTATGTAATAAATTCACGTCCTTATTTAGGGGACCTCATTGTTCCTGAGGTAGGCCTAAGAGGCACATAAACTTGGAGAAAATTGATGCCAATAATTGCGTCATTTCATTAATGTGAAAATAAATCAAATCCTTACTAAAATAACAATAATAAGAAAGTTGCTATTTGCCTTATTACAATTGAATCTAAAACTAAGATAGAAAGCACTAAAGAACATCATTTTCTGATCTACTTGGTCTGAAAAGGACCTTCCCTATGCTTGGCTCTTTTCACTCCATTGATCAGATTCCCTAGGTCGCGTATATCCAACAGTAGGTAAGCCTTTGCTAGATGCCCTCCTTCATTGCCATCTGTGTTCTGGCAATCTAAAAGTCTTTTCCTCATCTTTCCCTTAAGCTCCATCAACCTTTGCTCCAAATAATCCAATCTATCTATGATTTAGTGGCAATTTCCCTCCATTCGTTGATTGTTTCCATATCCACTTTGTGTTGTTCTAGATGCCTAGATTCAGACTCGAAGACCCTCTTGCGAAACATCCTGTACTTAACCTGTGCTTCAGCAGTGTCATCTATGATCTTGTTTTTAGGTTAATTCTCAACTTGGCGTCTCTTGCTATATCGTCCACTAACCTTGATGGGTAGAAGTACACATGGCTAGTGTGGTACCTGTCTGGTTTAATAGTACCTTTTACCACGACAACCTTTTGGTTCCTCATATGTTGTGCCTCGAACTTGAATGGAAAAACGTCCTTTTAAAATATGCTTTCTACAGGATCATGTTGGAAACCGAGGTATAACCTATTTTCTTCCCGCTTGTCTTATTAATCTTATGGGAGCATAAAGATAGATACCCCTCAACCCGATCAGTACCAGATGAGTAGTCTCTCTTGATCTGATGATTAACTCAATGAAACCATTCAAACATCTAATGTACCTTTTCGTATGTTAAATTGCTGAAGAAACACACCTAACTCACATCATTTCCGGGTTGTGCAAACCTGTCTGGGATAAATGTCATTTTCTTTGGGTGATGGTAGGCTATGTAGTCGTTCAATGGTCAACGCAAAAGCTCTTGCCGATATTTTCCCCTCTGAAATGTTCTAACAACCAAACTTGTAGCAACAAATTACAACCTTTGACGTGCCCGAATCCCTATCTGCGCCGATCTAGAGCACGATACATTTTAGATAAGATCATAGGGATAATAGTATAGTTTTGTCCCTCGATGCCTTCTGTCAGAGTCCTGGGGACCATGGCTAGGCGAGTATGGATCCTTCCCCCTTTCATTAGAAATATCAATAACCCCAAGAAGCAGATGATGAACACATAAACTCGACAGTGTGTCCAACCCAAAGAAGTATTGGCGAGTTCCTCATGATGAAGACGATGTGACTTACTGTGTCCGTTCTCATAAAGGAATTAAAATGGGATGTATGACTTCTTCAAATAAAGCAATTCATCATTTTTCTTGAAACCTAGCATTTTTAGAAAACTACAAGGGGTGCGATTTTGTAGCACTAATAACCCAGGACTCTCCATGATAGCTTAGCAAAACCTCCTATTTCTTCTAGGAGAGGAGTCATTGTTATGTCACCAAAGAGGAAGACAACCTTTTTCTCATTCCAAAACATAGTAGTGGCCTCAATCAATGCTCTATTTTGTCGGATGTCCACCTTGGATGGCACATTACCAAGGACCCTTGTGACATGATTCTTGTCGCTAGGCGCGAGATTTTTCCACCAGTCAAGAAGCAGAGGTGGGATGTTTTGGACCAATGCAGAACCTACGGACTTAGAGCATCATTTTCTACAAACAAATAGAGTTAGCCCTCCCCCCCCTCCAGATTCGACCACTTACAAATAATGATCAACATATTGGCACATTTTCTCCAATTAATGCACATAATATGATGGCGTCCATTGGGGTTATGGAAATCCCGTTAGACTTTGGACAAGGCTTATCTTAACGGGCTATCATGTTAACAACATTCTAGCTCGTACTAGGTTTAACATGATGCATATACATTTGATATTGGAGTAAGGTTTCTTAGAATGGCCAAGACTGGTACTCTTAAGTGGATAACTTGAGAGGGAAAGGCACATGACCGTCGACTGCACCGCTGATCGACTAGTCTATCGCAAATAAGCCTTTCCAATTTTAAAAAAGAGTAATTTTGGAAGAGCGCGGACACTCATCAAGCGCTGCTATGTTGATAATTGGTATGAGTGGAGTATGATGTGGAGCATGCTTTATACAGATAATAACACATTGCCAAGTATTTTGTGATAAATATGAAAAAGCAGTAAATACAGTAGTAAGGTAAAATGTGAGAACCATAGAAAATAAAGACAAAAGGAAGAAGTTAATTCGTGGAATATATGCGAAAATGTAATAAAGAAATTAAAGGAGTAGGGATGGGAGAAGCGTAATATAGCAGTCTTTAAACGAAAAATGAAGAGGTGTCATAGCAAATAATGGCGAATGGGGAAGGGGTGTGTATGTTATAACAAATTTAAAGGAATAAAGGGGAGGGTGGGAGAGGATGTGCATAAAATACATAAAATAATCAACATAAGTCAAGTTCACTATGGTAAGATCCTAAGTATAAATCTCCAGCAATGTCGCAATGCTGTCGCGCCCCATTTTCTCGCAAAAGCAGGCTTCGACGTTGTGACAACTCCTTTGGATGGGATATAGAGTATTAAACGGAGAAGAGTCTCTACACAATAATTTTGAGGTATGTTAGGGAACCTATTATGCAGATAACTCTGTTTGACTAGTTAACGCCACCAAAGATCAGGTAAGGCCTCAAATTACCTCAAAGAGAAGGTGTTAGGTACTCTTCAGGGAAAACAAATGTGGGTCCCGGCCGAACTTAAGTTTATGTGGATTACAATTAGGCTAAGTGATCAAATAAACAAAGGGAACGTGAAGGTTAAGGAATTTCATTACAACATGATTAGTACAGATCTTAATACGAATATTAGGATACAACTATTAAGATCTAATAGCAACACATAAGGAGGGGGGTCAAAGTTTTTTAACCTAAAGGATTACCCCGTGTAACATAAATAATACGTCGCAATTCCCTTGAGGTAGGGAGTTACTTATAGCATTCAGCGGGTACAGACTATCATCTCCTGCTACCCAATTACTATATTAAAGTTGTTTACCTAAAGCGCGCTAATTCATTTCTAAATCGTGCTCTATGCATGCACTACATGTCCCATGCCGATGGTCCAAAAGGTATTGGACCTCTATTTGGGTGGTTCTAGATCTTACTTAGGCTGCTTAGAAATGCTAAAACTAGGCGATATACAAAAATACATTGGACTTCAAATATGGGAATTTAAGGGCTCAAATTAGCCTCCTAACTTAAGCAAAAAATGCACGCGAAACTGGTTTTTATGCTAGGCAGTTTCAGAGTTGAGATCCTTAAGCCCTATAGACATGATTTCTATGTGACTATGCATTAAAACATACAAGTAGTCTCAGATGCTAGGCGTTGCTCATCTAAAAAATAATTATACGATTGTTGCATGTTGATTATTGATATTTTAGATTTCCAGCATTAGACTAGCATATGTTGTATCTAAGTGATTTACGCAGTGAAGGAGTAAAGAAAACTATTGGGAAAATCCTAGAATTACTTATGCTTGATGACAACGGTATAAGTAGTAAATAGTGTTTGAGAAGTTCAACATTAACATTTTAGAACGAGTCATTATCCCCTTTAGGCAGGATCTCTAACAATTGGCACTTGGCACCAGTTTTATTGTTATACTTAGACCTATCGACATCTTTTCTAGATGAACACAATGATACCAACGAATGGAATAATTGAAATTCTATAGGCATGATTTCGAGTTGATAAGCAGCAGTGAGGCGGATTGGAAGAATGTCCAATGATATTTGTTTCCTATAGGCAGGTTTTCTAGTAACATATAACAGTAGGAATAGTTAAAGCATTTGAATTCATGTTTTGCTGACAAACGAGTAGTGTGAGTCTGTGCTTCTCCAAATGACATGATTTCTACAATGCACATAGTGATTGAATGGCATATATAACAAATCATTGAATTCTATAGGCATATTTTTCTACCCTTGCATGCAAATATCATAATATACCTATTTCCCATTTTTACTAACACCCCAATTATTTATTACAAAGTTATTATAGAGCCAACGATAAATGTAATACATAAATAATGATAGTAGGCCCATATCAGGCCCCAAAAGAAATACCCACCATTGTATGGGCATTCAATAATTCTCACATAGCGTACCCAGGAACCATATTCATTAGCATAACCCAGTATCCATAGCAGAACTTAAGCCAGATAATAGAACCATAGATTTACCAACCAATTTACTTATTTAGTAGATAATAGGAAAAGAATTGTGTGTCAGGAATAGTTCAGGTCTCAATAGTAGAGGGAGTGGCTAAAGGACCTAAATCCTAGAGTGTAAGAGTTCATAGGGGTCTTAAATGGACCCTGAGAAGTTCTCGCACTAGGGAGGTCAGTAGTAAGAGCCTTGATGCCCTTGGCTTTTAGCTGGCCTAGAATGATAGGTTCAGAATAGCATCGATAACAAATGAGAGAGAGTGGACATGGTTAAGGGACAGAAGTTGAGGAAATACACTTATAGTTTAAAGTAGACATAACAAAGTTGGGAACACGGAGTAGCTAATCAATTAGGTCACAAGACTTAGAAGAAGGTTCAGCAGGAATTAGAAGCAAGTTCAACACTTAGCCAAATAATATAGGTAGTCACGTATTGAAAGAGTTAAGGGAGAAACCAATTTGCAGGATTAACAAAGATTATCATATACAAGTGCATAATACCAAACAAGTTGAAAACTAAAGGGTCCAAATTATGCTAAGTATACATCCTAGTGTCATAAGACAGACATGTTAACTCTCATCAGGAAACAAAACATCATTTAGACATGATCGGGGGAACAAAAATTGTGACAAGTCAAATAATCACTGAAGGAACAAGGAATCAAGTGAGCCAAAGACATGCTGAGGGACACATAGGTTATAATACATTACATATGTGAAATATTTATTACAGAGATTCAGGACAAAGAAATAAAGTAGGCTCATGTCAAATAGCAAATGTAGACATTCAGACATCAACACAATAGACTGATACGAACTTAAGAGAGTCTAAATCATTCAGGTGAAGCATGTTCAAGTAGCATATATCAGAATTGGCATCTATTAGGTAAAATTACATACTAAAGAGGTTCAAACCACTATAAAGTCAACAAGATCACACATAGAAGTAACCCAACACACTTTAGCTAAAAAGAATCGAAATATTCAAATTAGGCATAAACATGTTTCAAAACTGGCAATATTAGGTTAAATTAAATGCTAAAGAGATTAAAACAACTGTAAAGCTAACATAATTGCACACAAGAGTAGCCTAGAGACACATCAAGCCATGGATTTCAGAAGTAGGAATGTGCTAATCATAAACACACAAGAACAAAATTGCAAAGGTCAAATGACTTACCAGTTAAACGGACAACAATAAAGAACAAAATTCCACAAGAACCTAGAATCTTAATGCGTCAAAGTTCCCAAGAGCTTCAAAGGAAACCCGGGCAATGCTCGCACCAAGTGAAGGTTGAATAATAGAATCTCAATGGCCTTGGCTTTTAGCCGGCCAAAGATGAAGTAAAGAACAAAAGAATGAGGGAATAGCAGAATAAAACTCCAATTTTTTAGTGAAAATATAGCAATTAAGGTGTGTCTCAAAAGGGATTTGGGGGGGGGGTTATATAGCGAGAGAAATTGAAAAAGTAAACATGGAAACAGTGTAAAATCAAACATAAATAAGGAAGTAAAAACATGCAGAATCAATAAAATTTGGGTTAAGGAAAAATTAGATAAACCCTAGTTGTCAAAAATCGGTGATTGGCCGTAAATCTTGGCTAATCGGACCCATATAGCCTGGCCATGATGCATATAAACGAAATATCATCCAGATTCAAGCGATTGAAGTTGAATGGCCAGAATCTGAGAGATAGTGTTGATACTTAATTTTTTCCTCATATATTTTAAATTACATATATACTTTCATAATATTGCATGAGCATCAACGAATATTTTTCAATAATTTTCATGTAATTTTAAATGTATTTTAATTAATTTGTTCTAGCATTTTAGTATATAAATAATTATTAATTACATCACAAATAATTTTATGATAATTTTATTTGCTTAATTTCATCATTCATATTTATACTGAGCTTTTCTTATTTCCTAAATAGACATATGTACATGTTAGGGTTATAACTGCAATAACTTTACAATAATAGCCCATGTGTGCATAATTACCGTATTTCAGAAGAGAATAACCTTTTGTATTTTTATAATTCTTAGTAATTATTTTAAATCATCTTTATGCATAAAAATCATTTTTATCATTTAGTTAGCTATTTTTACAAATTAGTTTATCAATTAATTAGATATTTAACAAATATCCCTTTTAATTATGTTTAAATTCGGACCCCTAGCCCAATTTATCTACCTTACCCAATTCCCTATCTAACCAGCCCAACCCGGAACCGATCTTGGCCGTTGATCTCAATGATCAATTGTCCAAAACCCTCATTCCCTTTTTAATTAACCTAACACCCCAAAACCCTACTCATTTCTCTAACCTCGCCGCCCCCAAATCCTCTCATCCTATCTTCTCTCTTAGACAGTCTCAAACCCTAGGGCATCGTCACTCCAAAATTTCCCCAAACCCCTTTCTATTTCTACCCGTTCCATGGGGTTCCTATGTGATTTCAGGCCTCTGTCGACCTCTTACCTCTTCATGTTGTTTGATTTTGTTGTTATATGAGGGAATCTCGAAGAGACTCAACTAAGATTTTTTCAAAACCTTTTTATGAACCTAACTATGGTCATCTCCGTTTGTGAGTACTATTATCTTCGTGTTTATGGATCGAATCAATGGTTCCAAATCATATTTTCTTTCATCTCTGTCATTCTTTTAAAACCCTAGTCTCTTGCTTCTCCAATCTGTTCAGATCCTTGTAGATATGAGATAATTTTAAGTTTATTTGTTATTTCTCTTTAAAAAATTTCTGTGTTTTCTTATTATTAACCGATTTTGGTCTTCTCTAAAGCTAGGGTTTCATCTCTTCAAGTTTCTAAAAAATACTAACTCTTTTAAGTGTTTAGCTTTAATTTTCTTTACTTGTTCAACTGATTCTCATGATTGTGTTCTAAACCCTAGGGTTTAACCTTAATTTTCTTTACTTGTTCAACTGATTCTCATGACTGTGTTCTAAACCCTAGGGTTTCTCTATATTTCACTAATTACTTTAATTTTTTCCGTTATTATTTATCTGTGTCAATCAAAATAGATTAATTGATTTTATTTAGGGTTCGAATTATATTTTTCTGTTAAAATTAGTACTTCCCCTTGATTTACCTATTTTCCTTATTTATGACTTTTAAGTGGTACTAATTGCTTTATTTAGATTAATTAGTCTGATTTATGGTCAATAATTGATTCATTTGCCTTACTTGAATCCCAGACTAAGTTGTTAATTGTTTTTCACCAATTTAGGGGTGTGTTTTCCGGATTCTGTGGAATTATTTGAACAAGTTTAGCACCCAAATTAACAGGTTGATTATATTTGCTTGACTTTTCTGCTGAATGCTTTATAAACTCCATTTTGATTTACTTAAAGAAACACGAACACAATTAGAAAGAAACACACACACAAAAAAACTCTTGCTCTCATTCAAACCTTTCTGTTACTTGTGTTTTACATTGTCTAGCTGGCTGAAAGCCAAGGCTAGACTATTAGATTCTGCACACTTTCAACTTCCTGTTTGCTATTTCTTAACTGGTATGTCTCCACTTCTACTATCATTCAACATGCTATGTAATTCGACCTATGTGCTTAACGTTCATTACTCTTAATCAACATGTCCACTTCTATGTAACTAGGCCTATGTACTCCTTGTTCAAGGATCTTAACAAGCATGCTACTTCCACGAAATTAGACCTATGTGCTTCTTGTTTTCAGCATGTCTACTTCTATGTAATGTGACGTATGTGCTTACCATTTAATGCCTTTAAACATCATGTCTATCTCTGCTATCATGTCTTACTCAATGTGCTATGTACTCAATCTGCTATAGGTATCAATATGCCTTTGTTCGCTCTTACGTTTTTGTTAACTAACATGCTTAAACTCCTGTGCATTTGTCTTTACTAATAAGTTAGTATGGTTACTCCACTTTCAACATGTTCCTATTGATATATGACACTTGTCTACTTCTTCTTAACTAGCATGCTTTTTGTCCTGTCTTGAGTGTTTCACCTTCACAAACTCCTGATTAATTCATGACTTATACGCTCTCAACTTTTGCTACCTTTTTGTATAATTGTCTGATCAGTAATTTGATCCCAACATGCTGTTCTCTGATTAAGATATGTCTATATGTTCATCTAGTAATAGCTAATAGATTAAATCCATGTGAAACCTTGTTCAAATTAATTGATACTCTATCCTGTTTGTTGTTTGAGTGCTGGAGTTCATGGCTGAACTCCTTCTTCTAAATGTGTGCTGCTTGTGGTTCTTGTAATCTGGTAATCTGTTTATACGCACTTCTGAAATCCAAACTATTTTTCTAATACAAAACTGTCTCCTATTTTCATATATTATTTTCAACGCCTGCTCTTAGTTAACTAGGGTCCTGCCACCTCCAATATGAGCACTACATAGGGTCCATGAGACTCCTCTAAACACTAATACATTGGGGCTGGTTTCCATTCCTTTATGAACTACTTTTGAACATTTGTTCTCTAATGTGAGCACTACCCTGGGTTCTCGAAGCCCTTGGGAACTATGACACACTAGATATTTGGGTTCTTGGTGCTTTGCCAATGGTTAGTGTGTATCTCTGAGCTTTGGAGCTATTATGGTTTGAAGGCCTGGGTTATCCGGATGCATTAGTACTGATGAAGTCTGGTTATAGGCTATAATTACATATTTTAATCACCTATTACACTCTAATTTACCACACTTTAATTGAGTTTGAGCTTTAATCGCTTGTGTCTTGCGCTAACTGTGTGTTTTATGCCTTGTAGCAGTGATTCCGAGCTATGTACATGTTATGGAATGAATTCAAGTGATTTGGAGCTTTGAAGTCTGAGTAAAAGCTCAAGTAATTAATCTGGGATTGTGTTTGGGGGTCAACGGATGATAGTTAGAGCGAACGAACAATTGAGTAGGCATATCGCGCACTGTTTAGTAAAATGCATATAACCTTTTTCTTAGAAATTCATTTGGGTAGAATAATACATGGTTGGAAAGCTAAGTCAAAAGGATACAACTTTCATGTTTTACATGTTTATAAATTCCAAATGGAACAGGGTCAAATAAACGATGGAAATTGTGACTGCGGACCTATCGCGGATGGAGATAGAATATAACCCAACTAGCGCGGCGTTAGCGCTGGCTTAACGCGGCCGCACTAGTCCAGATGGAAAAACAGATCTTAAGGGTACTTTTGGAATTTCAAGACCAATCCCCTCAACCTATAAAAGGTTTAGTTCGTCCAAAGGAGCGGAGAATAAGTTTTTTGGGTTTAGAACAAGGAAAAAAATAAGAGACACAATAGAAGCAAGGCGGGGAATTCTTCTACGAGTTTTTCTTTCCCCTTCCTATTTTTCATTGTTGGTTATGACTTTTAGTATTGTAGTTTTACATACTATTATGAGTAGCTAAATCTTTTAATCTAAGATTTTTGTAAAACTCGGTGGGGATGAATTGGTTGTTATATTAATACAGTTTTGAGTTGGTTGTTAATCTCTATTTGTTCAACTATGTTTTGATTTTGGTTAATTGAAAGGATCTTCAATTATTTGTTCCTATTTATTATGTATCTTCTTGAGAGAGAGAGTGCATATTTAGGTAATTTTCCGAACAACATCACTCCCACAGTATAGGCGAGAGTCATAACCGAGAGTTTAGAGTTGGATTAGAGATAACGATATCTCGGGTGCAATAAAAGTGAACAGTAATGCGAATCTAGCTAGCGTAGCTTGAGAGAGTGCGTCTAGTAAATTATCATAATTTCTTGATAGAGATTTGTGATAGATAGAGAGTTTATGATTGATAGAGGCAACTAAGTCAATGCTATAAGAAACATACAACCAAGGAAATCAACGACGGGGGAAATCATAACTCTAGACCTGCTTAATTTAGTCTCCAACCCTTTGTTTCGTTAGTTGATAATTTTACTGCTTTGTAGTATTTGCTAGTTAATTAGTTAGAAATATAAATCACATTCTTTATTATTTAGAAAATTTCTCAATCTTGTCTTCTTGGTGATATTAAACACATACAGCTAAGCCTTAGTTTATGTGGGATTCGACTCCGAACTTTTAGACCGGATTATATTTGCAGTGACTGCTTATCCTTTTTAGGACTAGAGTTTGGCGTGATCAAATTTTGATGCCGTTGCCGGGGAACTAACGGTGTAGTTTTAGTTGTATATATTGCTAGGTTTCGAGTTTGAACTGTTATTTTGTTTTGTTTTGTTTTGTTTTTTTGTATTTTTATTATTATTTTATTATAACTGATAATTTGAGAAACATGACACCTTGGAATTATGGGAAGATATTTCTACTATTTATCTCCATATATATTGTGAAGGAAACCACCCGTGGCAAAATTTTCAAAACGTTTCTAAGAGCGAGTTATGTGCACCAACTTAATCTTATTTGTGGAATGTGTGTAATGTGTGTGGTGGTAAAAATGGTCACCTTCATGGTTGTGCTTATATTTCTTATTTTCCCCCAACCTCTTACTATGATGGTTCTACCTTTTCTTGTGAAGTTAATAGGAATAAAGAACCTGGAAATGCGGACCTGAAGGAGATCAAGGATATGCTAAAGTGCCTTATGGAACAAAATAATGAGAAATAATTGCACATAGAAAGGCAAGAGGAAACTATTCGCAAGTTGGAGGCTCAACTGAGTCAAGTGGTTGGAGCTTTTAATGCTTAACAAGCCAATATTGAGGATAGTAGCCAAGAAGAGCACGAATTTGAGGTGTTAACTGGGGAGGTCAGACTAGAACATCAACAACCTAGCCAACTACAATTTGAGGATGTCAATGTTGAAGAAGTGAGACTAGAGTCACCCAAGGACATTGAGGATACAAATTTTGTTGACTCTAGTATCATTGATGTTGAGGATGTTGAAAATACGAATTTCATGTGTTTGAGCGCATTGGTCGACACTCCAAGCATTTTTCCACATTATGTTTTGATGATGATATGGAAATAGAGTCATCTGAACCAATTGATAAGTCTACGAATGAGGAACAAGGTGCATATATTCTGGAATTCTCCTTGCCAAAAAGTCAGGATTGCACACCTTATAAAAAGGCCAAGGAGTGCAGAATACTACATTATTTCCTTGGGCCAGATAGATTTGTTCCACCGCCCCATGACCATAATTATAAGCTTGAATCAAACTTGGGGTTCAATTCATAAGCTCGAGGTGGAGGCAAAAAGTGATTCGCGTCGTGCCGCAACGTTAAATCAATCGCTTGTTGGGAGGCAACCCAGCTATATTGCTTTGTTTTATTTTATTTCTATTTTTTTTCTAATCGTATTAATTTTGTAGTAGCGATTTTTTTATTTTTTAGGGGCATGGAATGCAAAGAAATTGGAAGGACCAAGCTTGGGAGAAGTCTGAGTACCCCATGAGCTATTAGTGCTTCGGCCTTTGGCCTACCAGGGAGTCTCTTTACCCTTTTATTAGTTATGGTGTGCATTGGGGACAATGCACAATTTACATGTGGGGTGAGGAGATTGTCTGGGTGACTTTCTATGCAATTTTAGTTGTGTTAGTTTAATTGAATATTTTTTTTAATAGCAAAGATTGGACTTCTCCCGACGATGGATCTATTAGACAGTTTTCTTGAGAGATTTAAGTCTAAAAAAAATAAAGATTTTCTTTTGTTAGGTAGTGTAGCAATTTCCCCTTGGTTTTTCTTTGTGCCGCATTTCTTTTCCAAGGGGTTTATTTGAGCCGGGTGTATTTAGTTTTTTGTTAGGAATAAGAGCCATTGTGTTGTGTTTTGAATTCAAGCAATATTTCTTGACTTTGTTATGACTTGAGAATAATGGGTACTTTGGTTGTGACGCTTAGGCTTAGTTTTTGACTCTTGTATAAGTACCTTAAATTGTATGATTTAAAATTTGCTTAACTGCTTTGACTAGAGTGTCTTGATGAATCCAATCCTGAGTAAGTTATGTGCCATGTGTGTGCGAGGTTTGGGTATTATTCTGTGCATTGCATTTGAGGCCTAGAACTTGCCCCGTGTGTTTGCAAAGCGAAATAGAAGTTTTGTTCATTCTAGAAAGTGATATAGGCATTTCTTTGTTGAGCCAGATAAGTATATTTTACCCGCCTAATTGATATGTATCATAGTTAACCGATTTGAGCCTCTAATCTTGTTTCTTTGGCAACTACATTACAAGTCTTACCCAATTGTTTGAATGGACTATCTATTTGAACCTTTTAACCTCTTATAAGCACTTGAATTGTGATGATTTATGTAAAAGCTAAAGTGTGGGGTGGTTGGTTTGGCTTTTGAGTGGAACTAATGAAATCAGAAGAAAGGTGCACTGTTTTGAACAAGTAAGAGGAGATTGTCTAGGTGACTTTCTATGCTATTTTAGTTGTGTTAGTTTAATTGAATAATTAATTTAATAGAAAAGATTGGAATTTTCCCGACGATGGATCTATTAGACAATTTTCTTGTGGGATTTAAGTCTAAAAAAATGATTTTCTTTTATTAGGTAGTGTATCAATTTCCCCTTGGTTTTTCTTTGTTCCGCGATTCTTTTCCAAGGGTTTTATTTGAACCGGGTGTACTTAGTTTTTTTTAAGAATATGAGCCATTGTGTTGTGTTTTGAATTGAAGCAATATCTCTTGACTTTATTATGCCTTGAGAATAGTGAGTACTTTGGTTGTGACGCTGAGGCTCAATTTTTGACTCTTGTATAAGTACCTTAAATTGTATGATTTAAAATTTTCTTAACTTCTTTGACTACAGTGTCTTGATGAATCCAATCTTGAGTGAGTTATGTGCCATGCGTGTGTGAGGTTTGGATGTTATTTTGTGCATTTCACTTGATGCCTAGAACTTGCCCCGTGTGTTTGCAAAGCGAAATGGTAGTTTTGTTCAGTCTAGAAAGTGATATTGGCATTTCTTTGTTGAGCAAGATAATTATATTTTACCCGCCTAATTGTTATGTATCATAGTTAACCCATTTGAGCCTCTAATCATGTTTCTTTGGCAACCACATTACACGTCTTACCCAATTGTTTGAATGGACCATCTTTTTGAACCTTTTAACCTCTCATAAGCACTTGAATTGTGATGATTTATGTAAAAGTTAAAGTGTGGGGTGGTTGGTTTGTCTTTTGAGTGGAACTAATGAAATCAGGAGAAAGGTGCACTGTTTTGAACAAGTAAGAGAAGATTGTCTGGGTGACATTCTATGCTATTTTTGTTGTGTTAGTTTAATTGAATATTTTTTTTAATAGCAAAGATTGGACTTTTCCCGACGATGGATCTATTAGACAGTTTTCTTGAGAGATTTAAGTCTAAAAAAAATAAAGATTTTCTTTTGTTATGTAGTGTAGCAATTTCCCCTTGGTTTTTCTTTGTGCTGCATTTCTTTTCCAAGGGGTTTATTTGAGCCGGGTGTATTTAGTTTTTTGTTAGGAATAAGAGCCATTGTGTTGTGTTTTGAATTCAAGCAATATCTCTTGACTTTGTTATGACTTGAGAATAATGGGTACTTTGGTTGTGACGCTTAGGCTTAGTTTTTGACTCTTGTATAAGTACCTTAAATTGTATGATTTAAAATTTGCTTAACTGCTTTGACTAGAGTGTCTTGATAAATCCAATCCTGAGTGAGTTATGTGCCATGTGTGTGCGAGGTTTGGGTATTATTCTGTGCATTGCATTTGAGGCCTAGAACTTGCCCTGTGTGTTTGCAAAGCGAAATAGTAGTTTTGTTCATTCTAGAAAGTGATATAGGCATTTCTTTGTTGAGACAGATAAGTATATTTTACCCGCCTAATTGATATGTATCATAGTTAACCGATGTGAGCCTCTAATCTTGTTTCTTTGGCAACTACATTACAAGTCTTACCCAATTGTTTGAATGGACTATCTATTTGAACCTCTTAACCTCTCATAAGCACTTGAATTGTGATGATTTATGTAAAAGTTAAAGTGTGGGGTGGTTGGTTTGGCTTTTGAGTGGAACTAATGAAATCAGGAGAAAGGTGCACTGTTTTGAACAAGTAAGAGGAGATTGTCTGGGTGACTTTCTATGCTATTTTAGTTGTGTTAGTTTAATTGAATAATTTTTTTAATAGAAAAGATTGGACTTTTCCCGACGATGGATCTATTAGACAATTTTCTTGTGGGATTTAAGTCTAAAAAATGATTTTCTTTTATTAGGTAGTGTATCAATTTCCCCTTGGTTTTTCTTTGTTCCGCGATTCTTTTCCAAGGGTTTTATTTGAACCGGGTGTAGTTAGTTTTTTTTAAGAATATGAGCCATTGTGTTGTGTTTTGAATTGAAGCAATATCTCTTAACTTTGTTATGCCTTGAGAATAGTGAGTACTTTGGTTGTGACGCTGAGGCTCAGTTTTTGACTCTCGTATAAGTGCCTTAAATTGTATGATTTAAAATTTTCTTAACTTCTTTGACTAGAGTGTCTTGATGAATCTAATCTTGAGTGAGTTATGTGCCATGCGTGTATGAGGTTTGGGTGTTATTTGGTGCATTTCACTTGATGCCTTGAACTTTTCCCGTGTGTTTGCAAAGCGAAATGGTAGTTTTGTTTAGTCTAGAAAGTGATATTGGCATTTCTTTGTTGAGCCAGATAATTATATTTTACCCGCCTAATTGTTATGTATCATAGTTAACCCATTTGAGCCTCTAATCATGTTTCTTTGGCAACCACATTACACGTCTTACCCAATTGTTTGAATGGACCATCTTTTTGAACCTTTTAACCTCTCATAAGCACTTGAATTGTGATGATTTATGTAAAAGTTAAAGTGTGGGGTGGTTGGTTTGTCTTTTGAGTGGAACTAATGAAATCAGGAGAAAGGTGCACTGTTTTGAACAAGTAAGAGGAGATTGCCTGGGTGACATTCTATGCTATTTTTGTTGTGTTAGTTTAATTGAATAATTTTTTTAATAGCAAAGATTGTACTTTTCCCGGTGATGGATCTATTAGACAATTTTCTTGAGGGATTTAAGTCTAAAAAAAGAATTTCTTTTATTAGGTAGTGTAGCAATCTCCCCTTGGTTTTTCTTTTTGTCGCGGTTTTTTTCCAAGTGTTTTATTTGAACCGGGTGTAGTTAGTTTTTTTAGGAATAGGAGTCATTGTGTTGTGTTTTGAAATAAAGCAATATCTCTTGACTTTGTTATGCCTTGAGAATAATGAGTACTTTGGTTGTGACGCTTAGGCTCAATTTTTGACTCTTGTATAAGTACCTTAAATTGTATGCTTTTAAATTTGCTTAACTACTTGGCTAGAGTGTCTTGATGAATCCAATCCTGAGTGAGTTATGTGCCATGTGTGTGTGCGGTTTGGGTGTTATTCTGTGCATTGCATTTAATGCCTAGAACTTGCCCCGTGTGTTTGCAAAGCGAAATAGTTGTTTTGTTCTGTCTAGGAAGTGATATAGGCATTTCTTTGTTGAGCCAGATAAGTATATTTTACCCGTCTAATTGATATGTATCATAGTTAACCGATTTGAGCCTCTAATCTTGTTTCTTTGGCAACTACATTACAAGTCTTACCCAATTGTTTGAATGGACTATCTACTTGAACCTTTTAACCTCTCATAAGCACTTGAATTGTGATGATTTATGTAAAAGCTAAAGTGTGGGGTGGTTGGTTTGGCTTTTGAGTGGAACTAATGAAATCAGGAGAAAGGTGCACTGTTTTGAACAAGTAAGAGGAGATTGTCTGGGTGACTTTCTATGCTATTTTAGTTGTGTTAGTTTAATTGAATAATTTATTTAATAGAAAAGATTGGACTTTTCCCGACGATGGATCTATTAGACAATTTTCTTGTGGGATTTAAGTCTAAAAAATGATTTTCTTTTATTAGGTAGTGTAGCAATCTCCCCTTGGTTTTTCTTTGTGTCGCGGTTTTTTTCCAAGTGTTTTATTTGAACCGGGTGTAGTTAGTTTTTTAGGAATAGGAGTCATTGTGTTGTGTTTTGAAATGAAGCAATATCTCTTGACTTTGTTATGCCTTGAGAATAATGAGTACTTTGGTTGTGACGCTTAGGCTCAGTTTTTGACTCTTGTATAAGTACCTTAAATTGTATGATTTAAAATTTGCTTAACTGCTTTGACTAGAGTGTCTTGATGAATCCAATCCTGAGTGAGTTATGTGCCATGTGTGTGC
>MU761089.1:7695-51503 GCA_026770625.1 Nicotiana glauca | reverse complement strand
ATTATATGAATTGCTTCTTTGATTTGCCCATATTATTTGCTTGTATCTGTTTGATAGTTCTTTCTAGTAAAATGGTGTTTAGTTATACATACCAGTACAATTCAAATGTACTGATGTCCCTTTTGCCGAGGGCGCTACATTCGTGTTATGATTGTAGGTGGTTCTATAGCAGCCACTCCAGTCCATCGGCAGTAGCACCTCCTCCACTTTCCATCAGCTATATTGGTAAGCCCCTTTCTCCTTGGGGCTCTGCGTGGCTTATGCCGCTGTTCTTCCCGGAGTCTTATTTTTGTATGTGTATAAGGTATAGCCGGAGCCTTGTTACCGGCATTTCTGTATTTTTCTTCAGTTATATTTAGAGGCTCCGTAGACAGGTTATGGGTAGTATCGGGTATTGGAAATTAAAAATAGAAATATTGATGTTTGGCAATGATGTATATAAGTTTATAACTTTTAATACCCTTAAAGTGGCGAAATGATGTTGCTAATTAAACTAAAATGGAAATCATTTATTATATGTTGATAGAATTTGATTAACGAAGTCCATCCCTTATTTAATTCTCATTTGGGTTGGGTAGTATGCGTGAAACTTGCCAGGCTTGCTCAGTCGGGTTTACTCAGTTGAGCACCGGTCGTGCTCCTCGGATTTTGGGGCGGGACAAAGTTCTTTTCAAGCACTCTCACTCTACTCATAGACCACTAGGTTCTTCCCCTTTTGTGTGAGCCTTGTCTTGGGACCCTTGAGCTCCCTCTGAACTTGGACACATAAAAGCTGGCCTTTTCATACTGCACTTACTTTGTATTGGGTATGAGCACTGACCGGGATCCCTTGAGGTCCTTAGTGAACTCTGACACACCCAGGCATCGGAAAAGGATATGGAACAATCGTGGTACTTGAGGTGATTTATTGTATAACTCAGGGAGGAAGTCCTAATCAGGTGCTAAAATTTTGGGTCTATTTCAAGCCCTCTATAGTGTAATTTTACTTTTCTTATGTAATTTATTCACATGGTCATTAATAAGTTGTAAACGAACATTGGGGTAAATAGTGAAAAAGAGTGGATAATATGCATGTTGTAGTATAATCCAGGGTAGATACCATGCCCATAGGACTTATAAATTTTTCAACACTTGCCATACCATGTTAGAAATCATGTTTATAGGATTTTACTACGTTTGCTATCATGACCCATTTCCATAACAGGTCATGATGGCGCCCAACAACCATGCCGGGCAAGCCAAGTGCGGAATACATTTCTATGTTTAACAACGTCGCCATTTTTAAGAAGGGGAATAAGCATCCCAGAAGGGTTTTTCAGAAACCCGATACAGTAATCCATGTAGGGACATAATATTACAACCCAAAACTAGTATACTAAATGATGATGTACAATTTAGAACATAAATAGTTCATTTATACGACAATTATCATGGAAGTCATAACCATGCTCTTAATTACATTTTTTTCCTTTATCATTTTTCCTCTTTTACAATAATTAGCAATAAATCATGAAAGGCCTAAGCCCGAGCATACACGTATGCATATATATATATATGTATATATATATATATATATATATCATGCGCAACAATGCCAAGGTCGACGACCCACTCCAACAGAATATAAATTGTGCACTACCGAGGGTCGAGCGGCCCGTACCATAGATGCATCTATTTTACCGAGGTGATCGGCCCGATCCACAAATATCAATTAAAATATCTAGAATGCACACAAAGGCATCATTTATACACAAGGAAATCCTTACAAGGTTCAACAATATTCGTAGGATCTCTTTTCGTTCTTCTCTAGTCTCTTAACATATCATAAAAGATCATTTTGATAATTCAAATAATGGATATTTTCCATTAAGCATGATGTGGGTCCTAAACTACCCAAACATTTAATATCATAGTAGTTACCCTCGTCACCTAGTACGTACGTAGCCCCCACATGTAATAGAAATTTATCATTTATTAGTCCTAAAGGGACAATTTCCCCTAACGAGGTTAGAAAGGAGACTCACTCACTCCGAAGCGCACTTCCATAAGCCCAAACCCTCAACTCGTAGCCAAACGTGCACCAACTAATTAAAATAAGCAAGAACTAGTTAATAAGGGCTTAGAAGGTTAAATTCTAATTGTTTAAGTAATTTCCTAACCATAATTACAAGTTTCCTAATTTCCGACCCCGGGCCCACATGCCCAGATTAAAATATTTTACAAAGGAAGTTGTTCTCTATCACCTAAGGGTCACAAATATACAATTTCTAGTTCATTCTATAGCAAATTATAGGATTAAATCTTAGTTTTGGTTAAACCCTAGGTCTAACGCTAATCTCTTAAATTTTAGCCACTTTTAGTGTTAAATCTACCTAATGTTTATGTATTTGAACTAAAAAAATGAGTGGGGGTTACTTACCTCGAAATGTTATGTTGAAACCTCCCCTTTGGAATCACCAAATTCGCCTAAGTGTTGATGGAAATACGGAAGAAATGAGCTTGAGCTCGTATTAAATGAGCTTCTGTCCCTAGCGATTTTCGCTTCTGCGGAAGAAATCCCGCTTCTGTGGAAAATGGCCGCTTACGCGGCTTCCTGGAAACTGGGGCTCGACCGCTTCTGCAGTCTGGGGGGTCATAGGAGCGTGACCGCTTCTGCGGTCCCTGGGCCGCTTCTGCGGTTTCCCAGGACTTGATCCTTTCCACTTCCATGATGAGGCGACCGCTTCAACGATGAGGCGACTACTTCTGCGGTCTCGCTTCTGCGGTCCAAGAGCCGCAGAAGCAGTTATGATAGAAGCAGCAGATGGAGTTTTTCATAAGTTTTCAACTTCACTCGAACCTCGACCATTTGATGCTCGGGGCTCCTGAGCCCCGTCCGAACATACCGACAAGTCTAAAAGCACGAGGCGGACCTAGTCGGACACTCGAAACACCCAAAACAATGCTAAATAAAGGAGTCAAACCCCAAAACCAATTGAATCAACTTAATGAACTCCATGTTCTTAATTTCCTTTCAACGGCCAAAAGGCCCTTAAACTACTCGGATTGACACCAAATTTTACCGGTAGGTCTTAACTGATATTTCGGACTTGTACCAAGTTTCTAGAATCGAAATCCGAACCTGATACCTATGAAAACAATGATTTCTTAGTTTACTTAATTCTTTGAAACTTAAACTTAATAATATTACATAAAAATTCATTACTCGGGCTAGGGACCTCGGAATTCGATTCTGCGCATACGCCTAGGTCCCATATTTTTCTGCGGACCCTCAAAAATTGACAAATCGCGATTCCGAGTCCGTTTCCTCAAAATGTTGACCGAAGTCAAACTTGGACTTTTTAAAGGAACTTAAGGAAGCTAGTAGGCTTAATCTCGCTCAGACTCTTCTCACTTCCGAACCACCCGTCCCCGCAAGTCATAAATTAGCTAAAGCAAGTGCGGAAAGTATTATTTAGGGGAACGGGGTTCAAAAATGCAAAACGACCAGTCGGGTCGTTACATCCTCCACCTCTTAAACAAACGTTCATCCTCGAACGGACATAGAAAAGTACCTGGACTGCTGAATAAGTGGGGATATCGGCTCCGCATGTCTTCGTCAGACTCCCAGGTTGCCTCCTCGACTGGTTGGCCCCTCCACTGGACTCTTACCGCAGAAATCCTCTTGCACCTCAACTGGAGGTCCTGTCTATCAACAACGGCAACTGGCTCCTCCTCGTAGCCCAAGCTCTCATCTAACCGAATGGTACTGAAATTCAACACATGCGAGTAATCAGCATAATACTTCCGAAGCATCGACATATGGAAGACTGGGTGAACTCTTGATAAACTGGGAGGTAAATCAAGCTCATAGGCAAGCTCCCCAACTCGCCTCAATACCTCAAAGGGGCCAATAAACCTTGGGCTCAACTTGCCCTTCTTTCCGAATCTCATAATTCCCTTTCATGGGAGAAACCTTCAAGAGAACCTTCTCGCCAACTATAAATGATACATCACGCGCCTTCTTATCCGCGTAACTCTTCTGCCTGGACTGAGCTGTGCCGAGTCTCTCCTGAATCAACTTTACTTATCCAAGGCATCCTGAACCAAGTCTGTACCAAGTAGACTAGCTTCACCAGGCTCAAACCACCCGATCGGAGAACGACAACGCCGACCATATAAGGCTTCATACGGGGCCATCTCTATGCTGGACTGATAGATGTTATTATATGCAAACTCCGCCAAGGGTAAGAACTTATCCCACTGCCCTACAAAGTCGATCACGCATGCTCTAAGCATATCCTCTAAAATCTGAACTGTCCGCTCCGACTGCCCGTCGGTCTGAGGATGGAATGTCGTGCTAAGCTCCACGCGGGTCTCCAACTCACTCTGAATAGCTCTCCAGAAATGGGAAGTGAACTGAGGGCCTCTGTCTGATATGATGGAGACCGGCACACCATGCAACCTCACTATCTCCCGGATGTAAATCTAAGCATACCTCTCTGCCGTTTAAGTAGTCGCCACTGGAATGAAATGGGCGGACTTGGTCAAATTATCCACAATAACCCACACTGAATCAACCATCCGCTAAGTCCGGGGCAACCCAACCACGAAATGCATAGTGATGCGCTCCCACTTGCATTCCGGAATGGGCATCTGCTGAAGTAGGCCACCTGGCCTCTGGTGCTCATGCTTGACCTGGTGGTAATTCAAACATTTAGCCGCATACTCCGAAATGTCCTTCTTCATCCTCCGCCACTAGTAATGCTGCCTCAAGTCACGATACATCTTCGTGGCACCTGGATGAATGGAGTACCTCGAACTGTGGGCCTCCTCTAGAACTCTCTCTCTCAAGCCATCAATATTAGGAATACATACACAGCCCTAAAGCCGTAACACACCATCCTCGCCAAAATAAATATCCTTGGCACCTCTCTGAAGTACCGTCTCTCTGAGAACTGCCAAATGTGGATCATCGAGCTATCGGGACTTGATCTCCCCCAACAACGAATACTGAGCAACCACATATGCTAGGACTCGGTTGGGCTCCGAAATACCCAATCTCACAAGTCTGCTAGCTAAAGACCGAATGTCCAAAGCTAATGGTCTCATCTCAGCAGCAATGAATGCCAAGCTACCAATGCTCTCCGCCTTCCTGCTCAAGGCATCCACGACCACATTCGCCTTGCCTGGATGATAAATAATGGTAATGTAATAGTCCTTTAGTAGCTCAAGCCACCTGCGCTGCCTAAAATTAAGATCCCTCTGCTTGAACAAATGCTGTAAGCTGCGATGGTCTGTATAAACCTCACATGACACACCATATAAATAATGCCTCCATATCTTAAGAGCATGAACAATCGCCGCCAACTCTAGATCGTGCACAGGGTAATTCTTCTCATGAACCTTCAGCTGACGTGAAGCATAAGAAATAACTCGCCCCTCCTGCATCAATACACATCCCAAGCTGACGCGAGAAGCGTCACAATACACTATATACATCCCTGAACCGGAAGGCAATAGAAGAACTGGTGCCGTAGTCAAAGCCGTCTTGAGCTTCTGGAAGCTCTCTTCACAATCATCGGACCAATAGAACGGGGCACCCTTTTGGGTAAATCTGGTCAGAGGTGATGCAATAGATGAAAAGCCCTGCACAAATCGCCGGTAATAGCCTGCTAACCCCAAGAAGCTCCTGATCTCGGTCACTGAAGTAGGACGTGGCCAACTATGAACTGCCTCAATCTTCTTGGGATCCACCTTAATACTCTCTCCTGACACTATATGACCCAAGAATGCTACTGGCTCTAGCCAAAACTCACACTTGGAGAACTTAGCATAAAGCTTATGCTCTCGCAAGGTCTGAAGCACCACTCTCAAATGCTGCTCGTGCTCCCCCAGGCTACGCGAGTATATCAAGATGTCGTCAATGAAGACGATAACAAATGAGTCAATATAAAGTCTGAACACCCTATTCATCAAGTCAATAAATGCTGCTGGAGCATTAGTCAAGCCAAATGACATCACCAGGAACTCATAGTGCCCATATCTCGTCCTGAATGCGGTCTTCAGAACATCTGAATCCCGAATCTTCAACTGATGATACCCTGACCTCAGGTCAATCTTAGAGAACACCCTATCACCCTGCAGGTGGTCAAACAAATCATCAACACGAGACAATGGATACTTGTTCTTGATGGTGACTTTGTTCAACTGGCGGTAATCAATGCACATCTGCATAGTCCCATCCTTCTTCTTTACGGACAGCACTGGTGCACCACAAGGCGATACACTGGGCCTAACAAACCCCTTAGCTAGCAACTCCTCCAACTGCTACTTCAGCTCCCTAGGATCCATACAGTACGGCGGGATAGATATAGGCTGAGTTCCTGGAGCCAAATCAATACAAAAACAAATATCACGATCCGGAGGTATGCCAGGAAGATCAGAAGGAAAAACATCAGCGAACTCTCGGACTACTAGCACTGAATCAATCATCGGAGACTATGCGGTGGTGTCTCGAACATAAGCTAAATAAGCCAAACACCTTTTCTCAACCATGCGCTGAGCCTTCAAGAAAGAAATAACTCTGCTAGGCGTATCAGCCGTGGAACCCTTCCACTCTAATCTCGGCAATTCTGGCATAGCTAGTGAAATAGTCTTGGCATGACAATCAAGGATGGCATTATATGGGGATAACCAATCCATGCTTAAAATGACCTCAAAATCAAGCATATCAAGCAATAGAATGTCTGATCTAGTCTCATAACCACAGAAAGTATTCATGCAGGACTAGTAGACCCGATCCACAACCACACAATCACCCACAGGAGTGGATACATGAATAGGAACACCCAAGAACTCAGGAGAAGTAACCAGAAAACGAGCAAACAAAGAGGACACATAGGAATAAGTAGATCCTGGATCAAATAATACTGAAGCGCCTCTACCGCTGAGTGAAATAATACCTGTGACAACGGCATTTGAGACCAATGCATCTGGCCTGGCCGGGAAAGCATAGAATCTGGCTAGAGCGCCGGCTGCGTGGCCTCCGCCCGACTGAGAAGTATCTGGCTGACCTCTCCCTGTGTAGCCTCCAACTCTAGGACGACCTCTACCGGTCTGTCCTCCACCTCTAGGTGGCTAGGCCGCTAGTGCTGGAACCATGGACTGTTGTCCTTGTTGTATAGCCTTGCCCCGAAGCCTGGGGCAGTGCCTCCTCATGTGACCTGGGTCTTCGTGCTCAAAACAATGTGGTGCGGCGACCTGCTGCCCCGGTGGCTGAATCTGAAAACCATAAGATCCACTAGAAGAAGCCTGAATGGCCGGCGGGCGGTATGAACTCTCCGGCATAGAACTGAGATAAGAACTGGAAGAATCTGGAGGACCTGAATACCCACTGGAAGAACCTGGAATGGATGGTGGGCGATAAGAACTCTCTGGCATGGCGCTGAAATAAGAGAGCACTGGAGCACCCCGAGTAGGTGGTGGTGCTAAAACTGGGGGCCTACTGGGCTGACCCCTCCCGGAGTAACCTCTACCCCTAGCTAGGGCCCCTCTAAACTCTCTGGAGAATCTGGCCCTCTTCTCCTAATACATCTGCTCAAAACCCCTCTGACGGTAACCCTCAATCCTACGAGCAATCTCAAGTGCAAGCTTATAACCTGTGCCCATCTCCACCTCTCGAGCCATACTGTTCTGAATAGTGGAATGTAATCCCGCAACGAATCGCCGTACCCTCTCTACCTCTGCCAGAAGTATCATAAGTGCATGGCGAGACAACTCAGAGAATCTCGCCTCACAATCGGTCACTGACATCTGACCCTACTATAAATGCTCGAACTGAAGACGCAGCCCTTCCCTTTCTGAGGGTGGAATGTACCGATCAAAAAATAACTGGGTGAACTGACCCCAAGTGAGGGGAGGAGAACCTGCTGACCTGCTAAGAGCATAGGACTGCCACCATCTACGGGCCCTGCCCTCAAACTGGAAAGTGCTGAAGTCACTCCATGTGACTCAAGTATCCTCATGTTGTGCAGTCTATCCCTACACCTGTCAATGAAATCCTGGGCATACTCATAACGCTCACCCCCGAAGACTAGAGGGCGCAACCTGGTCCATCTTTCCAATAGCTTCTGCAAATCACCGTCCACAGCTGGCCTGGGCTGGGGTGCCACAACAGCAACTGCCTAAACCCCATCTGCGGGTGGTGCACCCGGTGTCTGATAAACTGCGGCTGTATGACCTGGGGCCTGGGAAGTAGGGGTCTGTGCTCACCCTCCTACCTGTGAAGTAGCTGGATCCGTTGGAAATAAACCAGCCTGAGTCATAGTGTCCATGAACCGAAGCATGCGGCCCATGACCTCCTAAAATCTCGGTATTGTCATGAAATCTGTCGGAGTAGGCTCAGCTGCAGGTACTTCACCCTGATCCTCAATAATGGGATCCCCCACCGGGTCTGCTAGTGGTGTGACTGCAGGTCCCCTACCATAGGCCGGTGCCCCCCACCCCCCACCACCCTGACCTCGACCTCGGCCTCTAGCAACGGGGGGAGCAGCTCCTCCCGGGTCCGGAACGTCAGCAGTATGAGTTCTCACCATCTGTTAGAGAATAGAAATGGAAATTTAGCACATCAACCATTGCACGATAGGAAGTGAATAAAGAGTAGTCTTTCCTAAGACCTATATCCTCTTGAAGACAAATACAGACGTCTCCGTACTGATCTACAAGACTCTATTAGGCTTACCCGTAACTTGTGAGACCTACGTGAACCTAGTGCTCTAATACCATGTTGTCATGAACCATTTCCATAACAGGTCATGATGGCGCCCAACTACCATGCCGGGCAAGCCAAGTGCGGAAGACATTTCTAAGTTTAACAACGTCGCCATCTTTAAGAAATGGAATAAGAATCCCAGAAGGGGTTTTTCAGAAACCCGATATAGTAATCCCTATAGGGACATAATATTACAACCCAAAACTAGTCTACTAAAGTGTGTTCCAAGACCTGGTGTCACAAGTACGGGCATTTAGTAGAACATACAAACACCTCTATCGTACTGTCTGAAATAAACAAAGACAGCAAATACAAAAGAAGACTCCATCCGGCTGTTGAGCGGCGTAGAAAGGGAAGCAGCTCACCGTATAAGTCTCTGCTGCAGCTCACTGGCGCGTGCCCGATCAGTAACCAGATGAATCGGCCTCAGAACCTGTACATTTAAGTACAGAAGCGTAGCATGAGTACATAAAAAATATGTACCCAGTGAGTATCCCGCCTAATCTCGAAGAGGTAGAGACGAGAGGTCGACTTGATACCCACTAGGTCAAGATAATATTACAATAATGATGTACAATTTAGACCATAAATAGTTCATTCATATGACAGTTATCATGGAAGTCATAATCATGCTCTTAATTACATTTTCTTTCCTTTATCATTTTTCCTCTTTCACAATAATTAGCAATAAATCATGAAAGTCCCAAGCCCGAGCATACACGTATGCACATATATATATATCTTGCGCAACAATGTCGAGGTCGACGGCCCGCTCCAACAGAATATAAATTATGCACTGCCGAGGGTCGAGCGGCTCGTACCATAGATGCATCTATTTCACCGAGGCGATCGGCCCGATCCACAAATATCAATTAAAACATCAAGAATGCACACAAAGGCATCATTTATACACAAGGAAATCCTTATAAGGTTCAACAATATTGGTAGGATCACTTTTCATTTTTCTCTAGTCTCTTAACATATCATAAAAGATCATTTTGATAATTCAAATAATGGATATTTCCCATTAAGCATGATGTGGGTCCTAAACTACCCAAAAATTTAATATCATAGTAGCTACGCACGGACCCTCGTCACCTAGTACGTACGTACGTAGCCACCGCATGTAATAGCAATTTATCATTTATTATCCTAAAGGGACAATTCCCCCTCACGAGATAAGAAAGTAGACTCACCTCGCTCCGAAGCACACTTCCGATACCAAGAAGAAGCCCAAACCCTCAACTCATAGCCAAACGTGCGCCAACTAATTAAAATAAGAGAGAACTAGTTAATAACGGCTTACAAGGTTAAATTCTAATTGTTTAAGTAATTTCCTAACCATAATTACAAGTTTCCTAATTTCTGACCCCAGGCCCACATGCCCGGATTCCAATATTTTTTGACGGAAGTTGTTCTCTATCACCGAAGGGTCACAAATATACGATTTCTAGTTCATTCCATAGCAAATTATAGGATTAAATCTTAGTTTTGGTTAAACCCTAGGTCTAACTCTAATCTCTTGAATTTTAGCTAGTTTTAGTATTAAATCTACCTAATGATTATGTATTTGAACTAAAAAAATGAGTAGGGTTTACTTAACTCGAAATGTTATGTTGAAACCTCCTCTTTGGAATCACCAAAATCGCCTAAGTGTTGATGGAAATATGGAAGAAATGAGCTTGAGCTCTTATTAAATGAGCTTCTGTCCCTAGCGATGTTTGCTTTTGCGGAAGAAATCCCGCTTCTGCGGGTTCCGCTTTTGTGGAAAATGGCTGCTTATGCGGCTTCCTGGCAACTAGGGCTCGACCGCTTCTGAGGTCTGGGGGGTCGCAGGAGCGTTCCTGCATCTGCGGTCCCTGGGCCGCTTCTGCGGTTTCCCAGGACTTGATCCTTTTCGCTTCCACGATGAGGCGACCGCTTTTGCGGTCTCGCTTCTGTGGTCCAAGAGACGCAGAAGCGGTTATGATAGAAGCAGCAGATGGAGTTTTTCCTAAGTTTTTAACTTCACTCGAACCTCGACCATTTGATGCTCGGGGCTCCCGAACCCCACCCGAACATACCGACAAGTCTAAAATCACGAGGCGAACCTAGTCGGACCCTCGAAACACCCAAAAATGCGCTAAATCAAGGAGTCGAACCCCAAAACCAATTGAATCAACTTAATGAACTCCAAGTTCTTAATTTCCTTTCAACGGCGAAAACGCCCTTAAACTACTCTGATTGATACCAAATTGTACGGGTGGGTCTTAACTGATATTTCAGACTTGTACCAAGTTTCGGAATCGAAATCAGAACCCGATACCTATAAAAATAATGATTTCTTAGTTTATTTAATTCTTTGAAACTTAAACTTAACAATATTACATAAAAATTCATTACTCGGGCTAGGGACCTCGGAATTCGATTTTGGGCATACGCTCAGGTCCTATATTTTGCCGCGGACCTTCAAAAATTGATAAATCACGATTCCAGGTCCGTTTCCTCAAAATGTTGACCGAAGTCAAACTTTGCCTTTTTGAAGGAACTTAAGGAAGCTACTAGGCTTAATCTCGCTCAGACTCTTCTCACTTCCGAACCACCCGTCCCCACAAGTCATAAATTAGCTAAAGCAAGTGCAGAAAATATTATTTAGGGGAACAGGGTTCAAAAATGCAAAACGACCAGTCGGGTCATTACATTTGCCTTACCGTGTTAGAAATCATATTGAATTGGATTTTACTATACTTGCCTTACCATGTTAGATATCATGTTTAATAGGTCTCAAAATCAGTTTCACAAATAGATGCCATACCTATAGGATATAATGTCATCTAGCTTCTGTTATAACAAGTGTCACATGCTTTCTTCATTAGTCATCATGCCTGCAAAGCTTTTCTGAAATCAGTGTTAAACAACTAGATGTCAATGCTATAGGGAACCTCTCGAAATTCTGCCTATAGATCTCAACTAGTTTAGTTAAATAAATCAACCGAGTCCACATTTTAGTTCGTTTCAAAATTGGGTTAATTAATGGTTTACTTTCTCTACAACAAGTTCTTTCAAACTGCCTTGATTTGTCTTTAGATATCATGCCTGTAAGGGTTCAAGAGTCCGCTTTTTAACAAAAAAAACTATCGTGTTTCACTATGTATTCATCTGTATTTTGTGCCTAGGAAAGCCTTAGGCAATCAACTTTAAATAAAACCAGAACCATCTTTGTGATTAGTTTTTAACTGTAAATGTGTTAAAACCAGTAGGAAAGCCTGATTTGGACTTCTTTGTCATGTAATAAATCTGGTTCTACTGGTATAACTTGAATATCTTGTTAGGATCTGAATTTAGACCGTAATTGTGTATGAGTCGTACCAGTTAAGTGCATTAATTGTGGAGGTATATCTGAGCCTTCTATCTGATTTCTGTATTTTACCCTCTAAATACAGTCCTATGTGTTCTTATTTGTTGCCTAATATTTTGCCTTTAAACCGGAGGGTCTGCCTAGAAACCCCCTTTATAGGATAGGAGTCCCAAATTCCTCCGGTACTGATAGGAAGGGAGGGCTAACAAAATACAATAGGGGTCGAGACCAACTTTCGCTTTAATTAATTTCATGGGGTGTGAAAGGGTAGACATGGATATGATGATTTGTGCGCTAATGCCACGCATAGCCTTTTTTTAAGAAGTGATTATCGGGCATTGTACTGATGTGATCCTATAGGATAACAAACTTAGGACACCCCCCTTTACATTCGCAAATATGCATAGATTGTAATTCTTTTCAAAAGCTTTTCAATTAGTTGTTCTCTTACAACTGTGTATTTAAACGTAAATCTCCTATTATTTAAGCCCTAGTTGTCTATTTTCTAATTGTACAAACTCACAAAAATTATTTGGCCGGGAACCACACGAGTGGATCCTGAGTGGTTCCTAACGCCTTCCCCTTAGGATAATTTCAAGCCATTACCCTATCTCTGATTATAAAATATAGTCATAAATAGACCTTATAGGTTCCCTAATGCACCTTAAATCGCTAGGTGGAAACTCTCCAAAAATGCAAAATCCCTTTCCCAAAAGGAAAGAGTTGTCCCAACCAAGTGACATAAACCCGATTCCGCAAGGGAAAAAAGGGGCGCAACAGCACGACAACTATGCTGGGGATATTTAGGCTTTTACCATTTCATACCATTTTGTCAATTTGGACCCTCTCCTATGTGTAATTATTTGTTTAATTCCTTTAAGCGTTCCATTTCTTCTTCAAAAGCAAAACTGACATATCTTTCTTGTTTCTTTCCTTTATAACTGCTTTATATTATAAAAGTGTTGTATTTATCGCTTTCTTAACGTGCAAATACGTGTCAACATGCCTTTAATTATTGCATAATCTTTCTCAACATCATACTCTACTCATGCCAAACAAATACTATAGCAACGCTTGATGAGTGGTTGCGCCCTTCCTATATCATTACCCCCTAAATTCGGAAAGGCTTATTTGCGATAAAACTAGTCGATCAGTGGTGTAGTCGACAGTTCCTTGCCTTCCCCCTTGAGTTGTCCGTTCAAGGGTACCATTATAAAACCCCATAGAAACCTTACTCCGTTTAAATTGCGCATGTGAGCACGTGATTTTTGCCCTAAGCAAATTATTCCTAAAATCCAAACAAAATAATTTTTCATTATTTTTACAATTTTTGTTGATATTTGTGGCATTTTTGTGTTAATTAGTTGCATAATAATTCATATTAAAAATACAAAAATATGCATATGCATTAGGATTTTTAATTTTATAATTTTAGTATTAATTTATTTTTGGAAAACAATTTAAGGAAAAATAAAAAAAATAGCCTTTTTAGTATTTTAATTGAAAATTGCTATCAATAGTTATTAAATAAATTGTAGAATTAGTTTTAGTTGGTTTAACAATTTGATTAAATCAGAAAAAATATAAAATTGGAAAAGACAAATAAAAATAAAAATACAAAGTGAAAATACAATATATAAAAATATGTGAAGGAAATAAAAGGACTTTGGACTGATTACACAAGCCCAAAAGCCAAAAATGCCCAAGCCCAAAAACATGCCCTTACCCGTGTGCCCAGTGAAATCCAAACGACCCCGTTTTAAGAAATTAATCTGGGCCATTGAAATGAATCAATCCAACGGTTGAAACCTGATCTCCTCAAGAAAATAAAACGACGACGTTTGCATTGTTTAATCTGGGCCGTTCACTTGATTAATCCAACGGTATTATGGCCATATCTCTTTTAAAGTAAACGACGTCGTATTAATATCAATTGATCTTAGCCGTCAAAATGTTTAATCCAACGGTTGGTGTCTAACATTACATCTTTAATATACTAAAAATTAAAAACCTAAAATCATTTTTTCATATCTCCTTCCTCGTCTGACCTAGCCGCCTCCCTCTTCTCTCACGGATCCCGCCGGAACCCTACCGGCGGGAGACAACACCTTTGCCAACCGCCTCCAAAAACACACCTCAGGACCGCCTAGATCCCCTGAACCCACCCCTACACTTAGTTTCTTTCGAATCCCCTTCAATCTCCTCGAATATCCCAAAGAGTGTCGCCAGAACCCTAACTCCGGCGAACACTAGTTCAGCCAAATCACCCCAAAATCACACCAAACCTTCTACTAGCCATCCTTTATCCATTTTTGAAAACCTTTAGCTTTAAAAGTCACTGAAATGGCTCTAATCAAAATTTGAAACTCGCCGGTGACCCAAAAATCAAGAAATTGGCGTCAAAATCTCCCCGTTCTTCGTGTGAATTCTGAGGATTAAAAGACTATTCAAGAAAACAAAAAAAAAAGATAAAAGCTTAGTTCTTTTCTCTTCTGTTTCTTATTTTGTTTGTGCATGTGTTCATTTTTAGCCATTTTTCCGATTTTTGTTTAGTTTCACTAGGATTTTACTAATTTTGTTAAAATAGAATCTTTTAATTTCTGATTGATAAATTTGTAAGATATTAATATTAGGTAAATAATTAGATTCTGATCTAGTACAATTAGATTCTTAGAATGATCTTATGTGTTTGTTTCATATGATTCTGAAACTGGTCGATTTTTGCTAATTGTCTATTTTGATTCTGATATTTGTTAGTTTTTGGATTAAATTGACAATGATTAGTCGATATTGGTTATAGCTGTTAGTTAAATTGTATCTGATTAGTTTTGATTTTACTAATTAACAGTCAATTATACATTGATTCTGAAATTAATTCATAGGTCATGGGGGGAAAGAATAGGGGGTTAATTGGTCAATTTAATTAAGTTCAAAGCGTAAAAGGGCATTAGGGCACTTGGTAAATCTGATTTAGATTCAGGGGTAGTTTGAGAACATGAAATGGGATAAAGGTAATAAACCTTAGGAAGTGGGGGCATTCTGGGTAGAAGAAAATGTCAATAGGGTGATTTTCTAAGAGAGGTAGGGGTATGTAGGGTAATACACTAAGATAGAATGTTCTAGATGGGGTAGTTAACGTAATTTTTCACAAATAAGGGTATCCAATCGAGTAACTAATAAAGAATCAGGATAAAACTGAAATAAAAGAGGGACCATAGTGTAATTAACAAAGTTTGAACTTCCCTCCAAAATTAAATCTATAAATAGGCATCAATGGGCATCATTTGTTAAAGTTTGGCAATCTGAAATATCTCTCAAATAATTCCTGCTGTTTTAGATCCAAATTCTCGATATTTTTTATTACAAAAATTCAAAAACATCAAAAACAGTAGAAAAAGTTCAACATTTCACTGTTTCATTAGTTTTAAGATCAAATTGAGGGCTGTTTGTCGACTTTCTGAGGTTCTGGTGATCGAAATACTGAGGAATTTGCATTGGATTAGTCTAGTTCTTTTCTCCTGGTCTATATCTTCTACTGTTAGTTGAAATCAGGTGGTGTTGAGGCTGTGGTTGATACTTGCTGCATTAATTTTGTTGTTGTTGCTGATTTTTTAGAGATCTAATTCTCTCTTTTCTCACATTGTCTAATCAGGTACACGCTTGTACTCACCAATGTAGCATCGAATTTGAGCAATGGAATAGAATGCTCGTTTACTATTTCAAGCTCATTTAGTAATATATATGTGCACAGAATGGAGCTATGTAGAATATATCTAGGATAATTTGAATTCATTAGGAATAGTCAAGTTGTATTAAAAATATATTTTTCTCGACTGTTTGTTGCGTTCAGTTTCAATTGGATTGTGATTACACTGCATGAACTTGTTTAGATTTAGTATATTGGTTAACATAGCCACTTGGACATTGTAAGTGGTTGGACTTTTGAAATTTTGATTTCTGAAAACTGATTTTGGATTAGCTGGACTTAGATAGTTTGAGTTCAGCATCTCATTGTGTAAATATAGCTAAATTCGTTGTTTGGATTGTGTTAAATTGAAACTGAACTTGAATTGGCCAGATTGTTAAACTCTAGGTTTAATTTCATTTCTTCTAAACTTGCAACTTCAATGAAGAGTAATCGAATTGTTGTTACGTTTTGATATCATAAACAACATTAGAATAGGATTAATCAAGGTCTTATTAAGTGTTGAATTAAGTGTTAAGTGATTCAAATGAATTAAAAAATAAAAAGAATGTTAAGTGTCAAGGTATTGTCTATAGCTGACGTTGGAAATTAATTGGAGATATTTTGTATTGCGACCCATCAGATTCTTCACTAACAAGCAGCGCAGGTCCCTTTATGACTGTATACATTTGGGCCTGGGCTGAAATTGGCAACTGGCCAGTTTTGCTTTGATATAAAATTACCAGTTAGTTTGTTGTAATCCAATAACTGATTACTCGTAGTTACATTAGGAATAGCCTTAAAATAAAATGATGAGACGAGCCTCGCCAAAACAAAAACAAAACTACGGGGCCCTCAATCAATAATTGCTTACTAAAAATACTTAGAAATTCAGGAGGGACCGTTTAGCGAATTTCACGGTCTTTCTAAAAGTTAATAAACGCGCAGTCTCTTTAGGCACGAGTGTTAATAATTTTATTTTCCTGAATATGGGTGCATATTTATGTGACCCAAATCCAAATCTCAACGAAGTCGAAGTGTGTTAAAAGCCACGGGCGTACTGGTATGGCGTGGTTCGAGATACATTTTCACGACGTTGTAATTCTTGTAAAATAAATGTTAAATAGAATAAAAGCGGGTTATTAATAAAAGGTACATAAAAATAGAACATATATGGAAATCAGATAAAACCAAATACGATAGTTGAGACACCGTTATAGAACCACGGAATTCGTCAATGCCTAACACCTTCTCACGGATTAACAGAATTCCTTATCCGAATTTTTAGTTCGCGGACGGTTAACAGAGTCATATTTTCCTCGGTTCGGGATTCAACCGGTGACTTGGAACATCATAAATTTCCCAAGTGGCGACTCTGAATAAATAATAATAAATCCCGTTTCGACTGTCCTTTAATTGGGAAAACTCTTTTACGCCCTTCGTGGGGTGTATAAAAAACTCGTAAAAAATGAGGTGTGACAGCTCTGGCGACTCTTCTGGGGATAAGAAACCCAGAACTTCAGTTCAGGTTGTTTAAGAATTCGAGCTCGGAATAATTGTTGTATTTGTTTATATCTGATTTCCCTATATGTTCATGATTAATGAGCTAAATGTTTAGCGCTTTGATATTATTTGAATTGTATATAAACTGTGCCGAAAACCCTTCTCTTCTCACCTCCAGGGATGTGCTTACTGGTTGAGACTCCCTATTCCGTTAGTGTGAATACCCTTAAATAAGAAAGAGGCCGGACAAGTTACTAAGCCGGATGGCCTTTTGGTTCCCGGTACATAGCCCCCTCCTCGACTCGAGTTGTTCGCTCGGGTACATAGTCTAGAACATATAACCAGGTTTTGAACTTAGAATAAGGACATTTATTTGCATCACGTATGACTTAGGGGACTCAACACGGGTTGGGTCCGTCTAGGAAAGGTATCCGGATATGAAATGACCACCATGCATTTTACGTATTGCATTTATTTGTCTCGGGCCATCATGCTGACCGGTTAAAAAAAAAGAGAAGAAGAAATTTTTTGTAAAATTGATAAAAAAGAGAAAAAAGAGAAGATAATAGTAATTGTTTAAATTTTAGATAAAACCGATACCCAAGTACTGTCGAAACTCTGTCGAAATTTAAAAAAAAAGGGTTGAAAACTGAAAGATTTTTGATTTTTAAATAATTCGTTTTAACTAAAGCAAAAAAGAAAATATAAAAAGAGTTCTTAGGGTTATTGCAAATAAAAAAAATTATTTTTGTTTTGTTTTCAAAAAATCAAAATATATATTTTGTTTTGTCAATAAAATTGGAAATGAAATTTTTGCTTTAAAATATTTTTGTTATTTGATTTTGCCAAAAAAATTAGAAAAAAGGAGGTTTATTTTAAAATAGTTTGCCCAAACTACGCTTGTTTGATTCTCAAAATTTTGACGTTTGTTGTCATAAATAAATTAAGTAATGCCGTTTTGTCAAAATAGCCGAATGTCCCAAAAGGGCGCCGGAAGTCTGTTTTTGAAAATGGCCACTTTTGAATCATTTCCTTACAGTTAGCGAATACAGCTTGAAAATGGAAGTGCTGAAATGCCGTATTGACAAAGTAGGTTTTTTTTTTTACTTGTAAAAATTAGAATTGAAAAACAAAATATATAGTGCTTTTCTTTTAGGTCATAAATAAATAATTAAATCACCTTTATAAATGTGCAGGATGAGCACGACTCAGATTGAATCATTCTTGTATAAGATCCCTTTGGAGTTACGTCTGTGGTGGAGCGATTTGGGCAAAGAAGGGAAAGATGAAGTTAAGAAATATTTGAAAGGTCTCACCGGTTTGCTAGATATTGTGCCTCAGGGGGATATTGACAAAGCATTGATTACATGTTGGGACCCAGCGCATAATATGTTCCACTTTTTGGACTTCGAACTTGCATCGACATTAGAGGAAATAGCTAGCTACATTGGTAAAGATGAGGTCCCTTTAAGGTATAAGTAATTGGTTGCACCGAGAGTTATAGCTGTGCACAGATTTCTAGACTCTTTGAAGATAATCATAACCGTCCATAATACAGATCTAGCAAATGGTTTTTGTACTCTAAATTTCATATATCATCGCTATGGCCACGTCGGGGGGTTCAACAACCCAGAAATCAAGATATGTAATAAAGGAAATCGCCAGAAGTGGGAAGAGCATCGACGTTTCGCCTTTATGGTGGCTTTTCTGGGGCTATTGGTATTTCCGAGAAAGGACGGGAACATTGATATAAAAAAAGCTGGGGTTGTCAGCACGTTAATTACCCAAGCCAAAAGTACTCTTGCACCTATGATATTCGCTGATATTTTCCGTGCTCTTACGGCTTGCAAGGCTAGGGAAACTTTCTTTGTGGGGTGCAATTTATTGTTACAAATGTGGATGATTGAGCATCTGTGTCATCGTCCTCAATTCTTGAGCTACGGGTCTCCATAAAAAATGTGCATAGAAGAGTTTCACACAAGGATTATAGGGGTCAAATTGCCAGAAGGATTCATGGGTTGAACAACATATTTTCGGTCCCTCACTACTAGTCAGATCGAGTGGACATTTGGATGGTTACCCGTTGATGAAATCATATATATGCCGGCAGCCCGGCCACATTTCCTTTTGATGGGGCTTAAAAGTATTCAGCCTTATGCTCCTTATTGTGTGTTGAGACAACTTGGGAGATGCCAGATAGTACCCACGGATGATGATCTTAGTTTGCAAGTGGTCGAGAATGGCCCCGATGGCCAGTTTACTGAAGCATTGGTCCGCCAGATCTGGAGCGAATGTCAATATTTGGCGGCAAATACTTGTGTCCGTAATCGATCTAAAGGAGATGTATCACCTGAATATCAGGCTTGGTATAGAAGGGATGTTGTATTCGGAAGGCCGGCCAAAAGGCCTCACCTCCAGGAGTTTGCTGAGTCATCACAAGAGGAGTGGGCTTGGTTAGCTAAAGAAAATGAGTACAGGGCAAAGATCAGCATGTTGGAAAAACAGGTCCAAGACCTCAAGTTTGAAAACAATGTGCAAGCAGCAGCTGACGAAGGTGAGAAAAAGCAATTGGCCAAAGAGAATGAGGCATTATGAGCTCAAATTCAGAAAATGAAGACAGCAACCGAAACCTAGAAATGCCCGAGATGCGAAATTGATAGATAATTTGCGACAAAAGTGAATGATTACAGTTTTGACCTTAACAAAGCAGAAAAAGAACTAGCTGGGGTTCGAAGACAGTTGGCGAAAAATGCAGAGAAACGAGCCCGTATGGTCCAATAGCTAAAAGAAGAGCATGATAATGAGGTCGCCAGATTGAGGAAAAAGGTCATTACTGCAAATGTCAAAATGAGCAAACAAGCAAAAGAGTTCAGTGTTGAAAGGGAGCATTGCTATACAGCTGTAGCACAATTAGAGATGGATCTACAACAACTTCAAGAGAAAAATCAGCAATCTTTGGAAGCTAGAACTGAACAGATCGGGCGGTTGCTTAAGGAAAAAGGGATAATTAGAGAAAGAATCCTCGATATTGCTCATTACATCACTCGGAAGTGCCAAATATGTGAGAACATGACCCAAACTACATTTTTTGCCTCAGTGATGATATTCGTGAAACAGATAATGGGTGACCTAGACTGACTCCAAGGGGGACTTGCATATAGGCCCGCGGTGAGACCGAATGATGTCCCGCGGGCACCAGGAGCTTTAATGTATTCTTGAGTCAGTACTTCATTGTGTCATTCACTTGAGTCTGTATTTTCATTTTAATCAGTCTGCATTTCATTTAAAATAGTTGTTAAAAAGTTCGTAGTTTGGTTTGTCATTTAGATTTTGTCGTTGTAATAGATATGTTGGCCAATAATAAATTTGAAAATTTCCAAAAAAATTGTATTTGTATTTTTGTTTTTTATTTCATCTGAACACATTTATGATAGGCAATTTTATAGGACCGATAATAATCATATGAAAATATGAAATATAAATACGAGTCAAAAGAATATTGAAAAAAACAAAACAAAAGAAAAATGAAAATGAAAAGGGAAAAAAAGAAAGAAAGAGGGAAAAGCCGTAACAAAAGAATTGGCAAAGTAAAGGAAAAGGCAAGGATAAAAAGCCATAATTGAGAAAGCCGTTATGACGCATATGGCCGAGCAAAATTGTTTAAAGAGCATATGTGCTCCGAATGTGCGATTATTGATGCCCTAACCACTAATAAACGTGTTGTTGTTGATGATATCAGACAGGTGGTTTTAGTTAGCTGGCATTCTGGCAACTCATCCGTACAATACTCGTTCCAAAGATATGTCGAAAATGATTAGCCAAGAGATCGAAGCTACAATTGTTGACCCGGCTAGGGATGAAGAAATAGTGCATGTAAATGCTATGAAGGAGGAAATGTACAAATTGATACAGCAGATGCCCGAAATGTACTAGGCCTGGGCGAAAGGACAACCTTTACCTGCATACCCTGCCAATACCGCCTATGTTCCTCCACTAGTTCAAACACAAGATCCTTCTACCGTAAATTCATCCCCTGCCTACCCTACATATCCACCATATTACGCAACCACTTCTCAAACACCACTACCTCCTCCATCACCAAAGAAAATCCCACCACCTCCACCACCAGTTGCTCCTGTGTACGTGGATCCTCGACCGGCCATGTTACATAAATATTCAAGCGAACCTCTGTTCCACACCCAAGAAAATCATTACTATCCACCAGAACCCACTTTTATACATCATGAGCCATACCCATACACTCCTCTCGTTGATATATCCGAGGAAGAGAAACTACCCAAGAACCCCGAACAGGAGGAAATGATTCACAAAGTAAAAAGTTTGGAACAGTCATTCCGAAACATGCAAGGGCTCGGGGGGCAAGTAAGTGTGGCTTATAAAGACCTGTGCCTATTTCCAGAAGTTCAGCTACATGCGGGTTTCAAATTGCCAAAGTTTGATCTTTATGATGGGCATGGAGATCCCGTGGCCCATTTGAGGGGGTTTTGTAGCAAAATGAGGGGTGTTGGAGGAAAAGATGAATTGCTAATGGCATATTTCAGCCAGAGCCTCAGTGTGTTAGCCTTGGAGTGGTACACTAGGCAAGATCACACTCGTTGGTATACATGGGATGACTTAGCCCAGGCCTTTGCAAATCACTTTCAGTATAATTTGGAGATTGTTCCCGACCGACTCTCCTTGACAAAGATTGAAAATAATCCAGGGGAGAGCTTCAGGGAATATGGATTCAGATGGAGAGAGCAGGCCGTAAGGGTCGATTCACCCATGAAAGAGGGTGAAATGGTGGATTACTTTTTGCAAGCTCTAGAGCCCACTTATTACGGATATTTAGTGCCAGCTGTTGGAAAGACGTTCAATGAAGTTGTCAAAATGGGAAGTATGGTAGAAGAGGGCTTAAAGTCTAATAAGATCATGAGCTACTCAGCAATAAAGGTGACAACCCAAGCCATCCAGACTGGCACTGGAGGGGTTCTGGGAAAGAAGAAGAAAAAGGAAGTAGCTGTGGTGGAAGGTAGGACATGGTCCAGGGGTCCTTCCCCTTACTATCATCAACCGCGTCCACATCACCAACCTTACCCACCTACACCATACGGCCCACCACAATATTATTATCCACCTCCTGTTCCTCATTTTTTAGTCCATCATGCCCAAACTTACCCTCAACCATAAGCACAAAGGCGTGCACCCACTCCTCACAACACCTATCATACCCAAAATACATACCCACCTCCAAAAATATATAGAAATCCTGGGGGAACTGGTTTCCGCCCAAACCCTACTGCCAGAAATGATAGATTGCAGAAGAAAAAGACTTTCACTCCGTTAGCAGAATCCTACACTAGCCTATTCCACAGGCTGAGGCAGCTTGGAGTTCTAAACCCTATTGAACCAAAAATCCCAAACCCACCACCAATGAACCTGGACAATTCCGTTAGTTGCGAATATTGCTTAGGAGCTCCAGGGCACTATACGGAGAAATGTTGGCACTTGAAGACTGCTATTCAGGAACTCATTGACACTAGGAGAATTGAAGTGCAGGCTCCTGAAACTCCTAATATTACGTAGAATCCCTTACCGACTCATCATGAGGCTCACATTATTGAGCTGGTACAGAGAGGAGAGTGCAAAAAGCCATGTCAGACAGTGATGATGTTTAAAGCAAGTAAAAGTAAAGCAGATGAGAAATCAATGGGTGGGAAAATAGTGGTTGCAGCGGAACTAGTGGTTAATGAGCCAGTGTTGATAATAAAACCATAACCTGTGAAAGTGATAGTACCAGGGGCAATTGTTAAGCTCGTGTTGGTTGTGAAAGGTGATCAAGCAGAACAGGTCATCATTAAACCGGTAACTCAGTTACCTGTCATAGATGCAAAGGTTGTCCCATTGAACTATAATAAAGTGACTGTTATGTACTGGGGAAAAGAAGTCAAAGATGAAATATGTGAAACTCATGGTTTGACAAGATCAGGGAGGTGTTTTGCCCCTGAGGAATTAAGAAAAGCTAAAGCGGCTAGGGATAATCCGGCGCCGGTAAAAAAAGTTGTCACCGAGGAAGAAGCTGAAGAATTTCTAAGAAAAATAAAGGCACAAGATTATTCGTTAAGGAAAACGCCGGCACAGATCTCTCTGTTATCTTTGTTAATCCATTCAGATGAACATCGCCGGGCATTAATGAAGATTTTAAATGAAGCACATATGCCAGAGAAGATTACTGTGAATCATCTCGAGAAGATTGCAAACAAAATTTTTTAGGTAAACAGGGTGACATTCTCCAATGATGAATTGCCGATAGAAGGAACTGAACACAATAGAGCCTTGTACCTCACAGTAAAATGTGAAGATTCCGTAGTGACCCAGGTGTTAATTGATAATGGGTCTAGTGCCAACATTTGCCCTCTATCCACTCTGGAGAAGTTGAAGGATGATAATGAAGGAATTCACAAAAACAATATCTGTGTACGGGGATTCAATGGTGGTGGGAAGAATACAATGGGTGATATTGTGCTGGAACTTACAATAGGGCCTGTGGAATTCACTATGGAGATCCAAGTGCTTGATGTTGCTGTGTCCTATAATCTTTTACTGGGACGACCATGGATCCATGCTGCGAAAGCTGTACCATCTTCACTACACTAGATGGTTAAGTTTGAATGGGATCGTCAGGAGATCGTGGTCCACGGGGAGGATAACTCTTGCAATACTATTACACCTTTTGAGGAAATCAAAGATGATAAGGGCCCGTGGGTGTATCTAATGGTGGATACAGTGCCAGTCGCTAAAGTCCCGGAAGATGAGCATGTTCCTGTGCCTAAGGTGGCTACCGCATCGGTTAAGGTGGCAACATAAATGTTGAGAAATGGGTTTCTACCCGGAAAGGGTTTGGGAGCTTCACTACAAGGCATTATACAACCAGTGTCTCTTCCTGGTAATATTGATACTTTTGGGTTGGGATTTAAACCCATGGCTGCTGATATAAGGAGAACCCGGAAGTTGAAAAAGAAAGTATGGACCCTTCCTAAACCTATCCCTCGCCTTTCCTGTTCTTTCGACCGGCCTGGTACTAAAAGGCGCCCAGCAACAATGATGCCCAGCTCTGTGGTGATAAAACCTGACAAGGAATTGATCAAAAGATTTGAAATGTTGTTCGATGAAGTGAATGTGGTTGAAGCAGATGAGGGTCCAAGCAGAATTGATGTCTAGTTCGTGGGATCTTGGGCCAATCTTAATAACTGGGAAGCTACTCATCTTCCAACTCGGAGGGAGTCGCGGTAGTTAGTTTTTGATTTTTTTTTGAGTATTAAATCTGTTTTATTTCAAGGTTGTAATTCAGATTTCTATGTTCCGTCCAATTGGATGAGTCAAACCTTGTTATCTTACAAATTTCAATGAAATGCAATTTTCTTTCTCTCTTCATTTCTGATAGCCTTTATTTTGTCTTTCTTGTACAGTCCATTTTATGCTGATTTCAATGATGTGTCATGCATGAGGAATTCCCGGCCTAGTCTTGATAATCAATGTGAAATAGTAATACAAGAAATTGAATGTGATGATGAGGTGGAGTATGATGGCGAGGAGGCTTTGGAAGAAATTAGTAAAGAGTTGAGTCTATATGAGGAAAAACCCAAACCTAACTTGAATGACACAGAGGCAATCAATCTGGGGGATCAGGAAAATGTTCAGGAAATAAAAATAAGTGTCCATTTGGAAGCCTCGCTCAGGGAAGAGTTGATCAAGTTGTTGTTTGAATACAAAGATATCTTTGCATGGTCATACGATGATATGCCGGGTCTGAGTACTGATCTGGTGGTCCACAAGTTGCCTACTTATTCAGAATGCCCGCCTGTCAAGCAGAAGCTGAGAAAATTTAAGACAGACATCAGTGTGAAAATCAAAGATGAAGTCAATAAGCTGTTTGAGATGAAAGTTATACGGGTTACCAAATATCCCACCTGGTTAGCCAATGTCGTGTCAGTGCCAAAGAAAGATGGAAAAACCAGAGTGTGTGTTGATTATCGGGATCTCAACAAGTCAAGTCCAAAAGATAATTTTCCACTGTCGAACATCCACATACTAATTGACAATTGTGCCAAACATGAGATTGGTTCTTTTGTGGATTGCTATGCGGGTTACCACCAGATTCTGATGGATGAGGAAGATGCTGAAAAGACGGCATTCATCACATCTTGGGGAACATACTGTTATAGGGTGATGTCGTTTGGGCTAAAGAATGCAGGGGCAAGATACATGAGGGTGATGACCACTATGTTCCATGATATGATACATCGGGAAATTGAAGTCTGTGTGGATGATGTAATTATTAAGTCCAGGAAGCAGTGTGATCATGTTAAAGACCTGAGGAAGTTTTTCCAGAGGCTTCGCAGGTACAATCTCAAACTCAATCCGACAAAATGGGCATTTGGAGTTCTGTCAGGGAAATTATTAGGGTTTGTGGTGAGCCGACGTGGTATTGAACTGGACCTATCCAAAATCAAAGCCATCTAGAAATTGCATCCGCAAAAGAGCAAGAAAGAAGTGATGAGTTTGATCGGCAGGTTGAATTATATCAGTAGGTTCATTGCTCAGCTTACCTCAACCTGCGAGCCTATTTTTAAGCTGTTGAAGAAAAATGCTACAGTTAAATGGATAGATGAATGCCAGTCATCATTTCACAAAATCAAGGTGTATTTGGCCAATCCGCCTGTATTGGTTTCGCCCGAGCCAGGAAGACTTCTGATCCTTTATTTGACAGTGTTGGATAATTCTTTTGGTTGTATACTGGGGCAGCATGATGTCACATGGAAGAAAGAACAGGCAATTTACTACCTCAGCAAGAAATTCACATCTTACGAGGTAAAATACACTCAATTGGAGAGGACATGCTGTGCTTTGACTTGGGTGGCACAGAAGTTGAAACATTATTTGTCAGCATATACCACTTATCTCATCTCCCGGCTGGATCCGTTGAAGTATATTTTTTAGAAGCCCATGCCCACAGGGAGGCTTGCTATATGGCAAATCCTGCTCACAGAATTCGATATTGTTTATGTGACCCGCACTGCGATGAAAGCACAAGCAGTGGATGATCACCTAGCAGAGAATCCAGTTGATGATGAATATGAACCGTTTAAAACATATTTTCCTGATGAGGAGGCAATGTACATTGATGAACCGGAGCAAGATGAAAAACCTGGCTGGAAGCTATTCTTTGATGGGGCTGCCAACAACAAAGGCGTCGGGATAGGAGCGTTGCTTATTTCAGAGACAGGGCAACATTACCCTGTTACAGCTCAGCTTTGATTCTTTTGCACTAACAATATGGCTGAATATGAGGCATGTATCTTGGGTTTGAGGATGGCTATAGATATGGGTGTCCAAGATATCTTGGTCATAAGTGACTCGGATCTTTTGGTACATCAAATTCAAGGAGAATGGGAAACACAGGACTTAAAACTCATACCGTACCGACAATATCTGCATGAACTTTGCCAGCGGTTTCAGTCCATAGAATTCAAGCACATTTCGAGAATTCATAATGAAGTTGCTGACGCTTTGGCCACTTTGGCGTCAATGTTGCATCATCCGGATAAGGCTTATGTGGACCCATTACAGATTCAGGTCCGAGATCAACATGCTTATTGCAATACGGTGGAAGAAGAACTTGATGGTGAGCCGTGGTTTCATTATATTAAAGAATACCTCAGAATGGGAGTGTATCTGACACAGGCCACAGGAGATCAAAAGAGAGCTTTCAGATGCTTGGAAAGTGGATTTTTCTTTAGTGGAGGGGTTTTGTACATAGAACTCCAGATCTTGGTTTGTTGAGGTGTATGGATGCAAAGCAGGCTACAACAATCATGACCGAGGTACATGCGGGAGTCTGTGAACCGCATATGAGTGGGTATGTGTTGGCAAAGAAAATTCTCCGGGCAGGTTATTACTAGCTTACTATGGAATGAGATTGTATCAGCTTTGTACGCAAATGTCATAAATGCCAAATACATGGACATTTGATTCATTCTCCACCATCCGAATTGCATACAGTGTCGGCACCATGGCCCTTCATTGCTTAGGGAATGGATGTCATTGGACCAATCGAGCCAGCAGCGTCTAATGGGCACAGGTTTATTCTGGTTGCTATTGATTATTTTACTAAATGGGTTGAAGCAGAAACTTTCAAATAAGTGACCAAGAAAGCAGTGGTTGATTTTGTACATGCAAACATCATTTGCCGGTTCGGAATTCCGAAGGTGATTATCACAGATAATGGTGCCAATCTTAATAGTCATTTGATGGCGGAGACATGTCAGAAGTTTAAAATCACATACCGCAATTCCACACCATATCGTTCTAAGGCGAATGGAGCAGTTGAGGCAGCTAATAAGAATATCAAGAAAATACTTCGGAAAATGGTGGAAGGATCAAAGCAGTGGCATGAGAAATTACCCTTTGCTTTATTGGGATATCGCACTACTGTTCGCACTTCATTAGGGGCAACTCCTTATTCATTGGTGTATGGTACGGAGGTAGTGATACCTGCAGAAGTTGAAATACCTTCCCTTTAAATTATTGCGGAGGCGTAAATTGATGATGATGAATGGGTCAAAGCCCGTCTGGAACAATTGAATTTGATCGATGAAAAGAGATTGGCAGCAGTATGTCATGGGCAATTGTACCAACAGAGAATGGCCAGAGCTTATAACAAGAAAGTGCATCCACGGAAATTTGAAGTCAGACAATTGGTATTGAGGGGCATCCTACCTCATTGGGCCGAAGCAAAAGGAAAGTTTGCTCCTAAGGCAGGGGCCATTTGTTGTAACATGAGTGTTGTCCAATGGAGCATTATATCTAACAGATATGGAAGGGAAATGTGTAGAAATGGCTATCAATTCTGATGCAGTCAAGAGATATTATGTAAGATTTCTCTATCTTTATGTATATGATTGTATTTGACATGTTTTGAGATTGAAATGACGAAGGCATTTTGTTCTGCTATCCAAATACTTTATCCATTACTATCCCTTTGAGCCGTATTATATTTTCTTTCATATCCCTCTTTCGGAATCAACAAAAAAAATCAAGATTTGAATGGGGAAATCGAGTGGAGAAACAAAAGAAAAGAAAAGAAAAGAAAAGAAAGAAAAGAAAAGAAAAGAAGAAAAGAAAAAGAAAAGAAAAAAAAAAGAAAAGAAGAAAAGAAAAAGAAAAAGAAAAAGAAAAGAAAAGAAGAAAAGAAAGAAAAGAAAAAAGAAAAGAAGAAAAGAAAGAAAAGAAAAGAAAGAAAAGAAAAGAAAAGAAAGAAGAAGAATGGAAGGAAGTAAACATCGCAACAATGAAGCGATTTTATGACCTGAACTACGTTTGACTTGATCCCGAAATGGTACGTAGGCAGCCTCATTGAGGTTCAGTCACAACCGAAGAAAGGTCCAAGAATCCCCAAGAATGAAACTGGGGTAGAAGTTATGTTTGTTGTGAAATATATAATTCCGAAAGTTGTAATTTTTGAACCCATGTTGAAATATTTTGAGCCTTTATACCCTTCTTTCTAAACCCATCCAAAAGCCACATTACGGTCCAAAGAAAGACCTTCTGATCAATTTTAAGGAATGTCAATACAAGCAGGTAAGGTGAATCATGTTGTGGACAACACTCGGGTATTAGAAGATGTGAAAATTGAAAATAAGAGAGTCTTATTGGTGAAAACCCTCACGGGCACCGTAAGGCGATATGAGCTGAGAGAAATAAAATGAGAGAGTCTTATTGGTGAAAACCCTCACAGGCATCATACGACGACATGAGTTGAGAGAAATGAAAATGCGAGAGTCTTATTGGTGAAAACCCTCACGGGCACCGTAAGTCAAAAGTGAGTTTTCAGATTGGGCAAATGAAAGAAGTCTTTGGTTGAAAGGGGTTTGAAATATGGCGAAACAAGCAAGGTTCGGGTTTTCAAGGAAAGTTATATTGTGAAAGTATGGAACAACAAATGGGCAATTGATAGTTGATGGGTTGGACAGACTAGGCTTGTTAATCCAAAATGCATGGCATGATCAATGGAATCAGCCTTTCCACTCAGATAAGTCCTGTCTCCTTTCCCTTTTTAGAGTCTTTCTATCCTCAAAACTTCGAGGTCATTGCATTTCATTTTTCTTTTGAAATATGTCTATAAGACATTTGTAGTCAAAACTAACTACCAGTTTCCCAGTTGTATGGTACAATGAGATCAGGACATATTAAAGGACAGTAAAACACGAAGGACCAATGCAAATCCCATCATAAGGGTAATCAGATAATTGGAAAGAGAAGCAAAAGTTTACAGAAAGAGGAACAAAAATACCAAGACAGTAGCATGAGGAAAACATTTGGTCATCACGATCAGAAGGTTTGAAAGTTAGCCGGGAAATCAGGGCAAGCCAAAGCAAGTTCAAAGAAGCAAGTTGGAGAAAGCTCGGAAGCGGGAGCATGGCCAACAAGAATGCCAACAGCTAACCACCATTTTTACTAACAAATTATTCTTTGATTAAAACAGGGGCAGAAAGAATTTTTCTTTGTAAGCAGGAACCCACCTGGATAACAAGGGAACATTGTCCAAAATTTAGCAAGCAGGCGCCCACCTGAAGAACGAGGGAATACATTCCAAAGTGCGGCAAGCAGGCACCCACCTGAAGAACAAGGGAAGTATAATAAAACTCTTATCTCTCAAGATAACATTCAGTAACATCATGCACCCAGTTATCAAACTGGGGCAGAAAATTTTCCTTATTTTGTGTATTTGTTGTAACCAGGAGCCCACCTGAAAAACAAAGGGAATCTTTTTTTTAAAATCAGCAAGCAGGAGCCCACCTGGAGAACAAGGGAATATCTTTTCAAATTAGTAAGCAGGAGCCCACCTGAAAAAACAAAGGGAATACTTTTCAAAAACAGGATCCCGCCTGGAGAACAAGGGAATACCTTTCAAGCAATTGCAAGCAGGAGCCCACCTGAAGAACAAAGGGAATATCTTTTCAAATGCAGCAAGCAGGCACCCACCTGCAAACAAGGGAAGTACAATTCCAATTCTAGCTTGTAAATTTTAATATCTGATAACATGATATGCCCAGTCACCATACTGGGCAGAAAATTTTCTTTGGTTGTCTATTTTATTGTAAGCAGGAGCCCACCTGAAGAACAAGGGAATAATTTCTCAAAGTAATTGCAAGCAGGAGCCCACCTGAAGAACAAGAAAATACATTTTAAAGTAATCGCAAGCAGGAGCCCACCTGAAGAACAAGGGAATACCTTTTCAAGCAATCGCAAGTAGGAGTCCACCTGAAGAATGGACACATATTTCAAAACATAGTCAAGGCAACAGCCAGAACTCCATTGAAAAACCACAAGATGCAAGATCAAGGCAATACAAGAACACAAGATACCAGGCATAGATAGGATTTTTGTAAATCATAGAGCATAGCTTAGGCTAGCTTCTTTTTATCTTTACATGGCATAATAAGGGGGCCAGCAAGCAGTAACAACAGCAATAGCAGTGAAATCATAGCTTCCTGTTAGTCCCAGCTACCAGACACTCCTAAACTACACTGACTTGATTCCTGTTTAGCCCGGGATATATAGGCAACCTCTGAAGCAGGGTGCGGTCAAACTTTTCAAAAATGCTTCACATGGAATATGTGAATGGGAAAAAATTCCTCATCACCGCTCACTTGTCTTTGCACGAAAACTCTTCGTGTTTCCGGGCAAAGAGGGGCAGCTGTGAGTACGTGATTTTTGCCCTAAGCAAATTATTCCTAAAATCCAAACAAAATGATTTTTCATTATTTTTACAATTTTTATTGATATTTGTGGCATTTTTATGTTAATTAGTTTCATAATAATTCATATTAAAAATACAAAAATATGCATATGCATTAGGATTTTTAATTTTACAATTTTAGTATTAATTCATTTTTCGAAAACAATTTAAGGAAAAATCAAAAAAATAGCCTTTTTAGTATTTTAATTGAAAATTGCTATCAATAGTTATTAAATAAATTCTAGAATTAGTTTTAGTTGGTTTAACAATTTGATAAAATCAGAAAAAATATAAAATTGGAAAAGACAAATAAAAATAAAAATACAAAGTGAATGTACAATATATAAAAATGTGTAAAGGAAATAAAAGGACTTTGGACTGATTACACAAGCCCAAAAGACAAAAATGCCCAGGCCCAAAAACATGCCCTTACCCGTCTGCCCAGTGAAATCCAAATGACCCCGTTTTAAGAAATCAATCTGGCCATTGAAATGAATCAATCCAACGGTTTAAACCTGATCTCCTCAGGAAAATAAAACGACGACGTTTGCATTGTTTAATCTGGGCCGTTCACTTGATTAATCCAACGGTATTATGGACATATCTCTTTTAAAGTAAACGTCGTCGTATTAATATCAATTTATCTGAGCCGTCAAAATGTTTAATCCAACGGTCGGTGTCTAACATTACATCTTTAATATACCAAAAATTAAAAACCTAAAATCATTTTTTTCATATCTCCTTCCTCGTCTGACCTAGCCGCCTCCCTCTTCTCTCACAGATCCCGCTGGAACCCTACCGGCGGGAGACAACACCTTTGCCAACCACCTCCAAAAACACACCTTAGGACCGCCTAGATCCCCTGAACCCACCCCTACACTTAGTTTCTTTCGAATCCCCTTCAATCTCCTCGAATATCCCAAAGAGTGTCGCGGGAACCCTAACTCCGGCGAACACTAGTTCAGCCAAATAACCCCAAAATCACACCAAACCTTCTACTAGCCATCCTTTATCCGTTTTTGAAAACCTTGTGCTTTAAAAGTCACTGAAATGGCTCGAATCAAAATTTGAAACTCGTCGGTGACCCAAAAATAAGAAATTGGCGTCAAAATCTCCCCGTTCTTCGTGTGAATTATGAGGATTAAAAGACTATTCAAGAAAACAAAAAAAAAAAGATAAAATCTAAGTTCTTTTCTCTTCTGTTTCTTATTTTGTCTGTGAATGTGTTCTGTTTTAGCCATTTTTCTTGTTTTTGTTTAGTTTCACTAGGATTTTACTAATTTTGTTAAAATAGAATCTTTTAATTTCTGATTGATAAATTAGTAAGTAGATATTAATATTAGGTCTATAAGTAGATTCTGATTTAGTACAATTAGATTCTTAGAATGATCTTATGTGTTTGTTTCATATGATTCTGAAACTGGTCGATTTTTGCTAATTATCTGTTTTGATTCTGATATTTGTTAGTTTTTGGATTAAATTGACAATGATTAGTCGATATTGGTTATAACTGTTAGTTAAATTGTATCTGATTAGTTTTGATTTGACTAATTAACATTCAATTAAACATTGATTCTGAAATAAATTCATAGGTCATGGGGGAAAGAATAGGGGGTTAATTGGTCAATTTAATTAAGTTCAAAGGGTAAAAGGGTAAAAGGGCATTAGGGCACATGGTAAATCTGATTTAGATTCAGGGGTAGTTTGGGAACATAAAATGGGATAAGGGTAATAAACCTTCGGAAGTGGGGGCATTCTGGGTAGAAGAAAATGTCAACAGTGTAATTTTCTAGGAGAGGTAGGGGTATGTAGGGCAATACACTAAGATAGAATGTTCTTGATGGGGTATTTAATGTGATTTTTCACAAATATGGGTATCCAATCGAGTAACTAATAAAGAATCAGGATAAAACTGAAATAAAAGAGGGACCATAGTTTAATTAACAAAGTTTGAACTTCCCCCCAAAATTAAATCTATAAATAGGCATCAATCGAGTAACTACAAATATGGGTATCCAATCGAGTAACTAATAAAGAATCAGGATAAAACTGAAATAAAAGAGGGACCATAGTTTAATTAACAAAGTTTGAACTTCCCTCCAAAATTAAATCTATAAATAGGCATCAATGGGCATCATTTGTTAAAGTCTGGCAATCTGAAATATCTCTCAAATAATTCCTGCTGTTTTAGATCCAAATTCTCGATATTTTTCATTACAAAAATTCAAAAACATCAAAAACAGTAGAAAAAGTTCAACATTTCACTGTTTCATTAGTTTTAAGTTCAAATTGAGGCTGTTTGTCGACTTTCTGAGGTTCTTGTGATCGAAATACTAAGGAATTTGCATTGGATTAGTCTAGTTCTTTTCTCCTGGTCTATATCTTCTACTGTAAGTTGAAATCTGGTGGTGTTGAGGCTGTGGTTGATACTTGATGGATTAATTCTGTTGTTGTTGTTGATTTTTTAGAGATCTAATTCTCTCTTTTCTCACATTCTCTGATCAGGTACACGCTTGTACTCACTGATGTAGCATCGAATTTGAACAATGGAATAGAATGCTCGTTTACTGTTTCAAGCTCATTTATTAATATATATGTGCACCAATTGGAGCTATATATAATATATCTAGGATAATTTGTATTCATTAGGAATAGTCAAGTTGTAATAAAAATATATTTTTCTGGACTGTTTGTTGGGTTCAGTTTCAATTGGATTGTGATTACACTGCATGAACTTGTTTAGATTTAGTATATTGGTTAACATAGCCACTTGGACATTGTAAGTAGTTGGACATTTGGAATTTTGATTTTTAAAAACTGATTTTTGATTAGCTGGACTGAGGTAGTTTGAGTTCAGCATCTCATTGTGTAAATATAGCTAAATTCGTTGTTTGGATTATGTTAAATTGAAACTGAACTTGAATTGGCCAGATTGTTAAACTCTGGGTTTAATTTCATTTCTTCTAAACTTGCAACTTCAATGAAGAGTAATCGAATTCTTGTTACTTTTTGATATCGTAAACAACATTAGAATAGGATTAATCAAGGTCTTATTAAGTGTTGAATAAAGTGTTAAGTGATTCAAATGAATTAAAAAATAAAAAGAATGTTAAGTGTCATGGTGATGTTTATAGCTGACGTTGGAAATTAATTGGAGCCATTTTGTATTGCGACCCATCAGATTCTTCACTAACAAGCAGCGCAGGTCACTTTATGATTGTATACATTTAGGCATGGGCTGAAATTGGCAACTGGTCAGTTTTGCTTTGATATAAAATTACCAGTTAGTTTGTTGCAATCCAATAACTGATTACTAGTAGTTACATTAGGAATAGCCTTAAAATAAAATGATGATACAAGCCTCGCCAAAACAAAAACAAAATTACGGGGGCCTCAATCAATAATTGCTTACTAAAAAATACTTAGAAATTCGGAAGGGACCGTTTAGCAAATTTCACGGTCTTCCTAAAAGTTAATAAACACGCAGTCGCTTTAGGCACGAGTGTTAATAATTTTATTTTCCTGAATACGGGTGCACATTTATGTGACTCAAATCCAAATCTCAGCGAAGTCGAAGTGTGTTAAAAGCCATGGGCGTACTGGTACGACGTGGTTCGAGATACATTTTCACGACATTGTAATTCTTGTAAAATAAATATTAAATAGAATAAAAGTGGGTTATTAATAAAAGACACATAAAAATACAACATATATGGAAATCAGATAAAACCAAATACGACAGTTGAGCGACCGTGCTAGAACCACAGAATCCGGGAATGCCTAACACCTTCTCTCGGGTTAACAGATTTCCTTATCTAGATTTCTAGTTCGCGGACTGTTAACAGAGTCATATTTTCCTCGGTTCGGGATTCAACCGATGACTTGGAACACCATAAATTTCCCAAGTGGAGACTCTGAATAAATAATAATAAATCTCGTTCCGACTGTGCTTTAATTGGAAAAACTCCTTTACGCCCTTCGCGGGGTGTATAAAAAACTCGTAAAAAAGGAGGTGTGACAGCGCATGTATCATGGTCAAACCTAGTCATGTCAGTAATGTTGTCCACATAATGATCCATTAAGATAGCTTTGTCCAAAAGTCCACTGGGTTTCCCTAAACCCAAAAGGACATCATCATATTCTATGCATTTATTTGGAGAACTAAATGCTTCATGCTGATCGTAAATGTATAAATAGTCGAGTCTGGTGGGGGGCAAGGTCTAACCCTTTTTTTCAGATGGTTAACATAACCCCACTCTTTCTAGACTGGTGGAGGAATCTTCCATCGGATGACCAAATAAATGAATGGAAAGAAGGGACCATCAAGACTAGCGAAAGCTAGATTATCTGGAATATAACCTATTAGAATTGGAGGGGAAAATGAGGAAAAGAGTCAACAGCTGCTAAAGCACTAAGGGAAGGACATCTAGCGAAGGCGTTCCTATTAATGAGCGTACGTGAGCTGGAAGATTTGATCAACGAGAACATTCAACATGAGGAAGGCCCTCCTAAGACCAAATAGATTTAGGCTTACGCATTTTCTAAATGTAATAAGGCCAAGTGCCAATAGTAACTCATTTCTTATAATTATTTCAGTATCGTTTTGGGATTCATCTATTCTTACATTATGAAATGAAGTATTTATTGGCATTAAAAGTTCTCTAAGTCTATCTATCACTAGGCCTACCTCGAGCACAAAGAGGTATCCAAATTAGGACACGCTTTACATTCTCGCACTATGTGTTTAAATATTGCAATACTTTTTATGATCCTCACTGACTTGATTACCTTTCATTTTATTTTATTTTTTTTACTCCCCTCCCCAAAGGTTAGTTCGTGCACTCTTGCATCATCATCTTATTTCACAAGATCTAGGGGCCCAAAACCCACTCCTCCTCTTAGTCCTATTAAAGGCAAGGACAGAGGCAAGAATAAAATTGAAGATTTGAACAACATCAGAAAGGAGAACACAAATAAATAGGTAAAGGCCGCTGATGGCCAGGATATTCGGGTTCCTAAAGAGAATATGTCACAACTTGAACAAAAACTGTTGAAGTTCCACGAAGAGCTCGATCAGGTTCAAAATCTAGCAAACCTATCATTTTCCCTCAGCACCTTAGACACCAACTTCCCCAACACTCAAAACTCTACACCTCCTCAAAATATCCCAAAACCACAAAATTATCCCGCTTTTCATCATCATGCTGCTCCACCAAAGAACCAGTGTAACACCTGACATACCCAAAATAACACTCCACTACTCATCCCAGAAGCTCAGAACTCCATAAATGACCATTTCCACACCCATACAACAGGCCACCATAACACTCATATCTATGTGGAGACTATACCACACTCTACCCAACCTATCTCATAAATACCTGAGTCTGATGAAAAGGATCTGCTTATCAGGAACTTGGCCAAGGAACTTAAGAAACTAACTAGCCAGATTCAGGGCATTGAGGGAAGCAAAGGAATCAAGGGTCTGAACCATGAGGATCTTTGCATACAGCCTGATATCGAACTACCTGAGGGGTATAAACCTCCTAAGTTTGAAAAGTTTGATGGTATGGGTGATCCAAGGGTCCATATGAGGACATATTGCGATAAGTTGGTTGGAGTAGGGAAGGATGAAAGGATATGCATGAAGCTGTTCATGAAGAGTTTAAAAGGAGAGACACTATCTTGGTACATTAGCCAAGATCCCAAGAAGTAGTCAAGTTGGGTAGGCATGGCATCTAACTTTATGGACAGATTCAGGTTTAATACAGAGAATGCACCAGACGTGTTCTATATCTAGAATTTGAAGAAGATACCTACAGAGATGTTTCGTGAGTATGCTACTCGCTGGAGGTCCGAAGCTGCTAAGGTCAGACCCATCTTAGAAGAGGAGCAAACGAACAAGTTCTTTGTCTGGGCTCAGGAACCCCAGTATGATAAACGACTGAAGATGAGAACCACAAATACTCTGACATTATCAAATTAGGTGAAACAATTGAAGAAGGTATTAAAAGTGGTATGGTTACAAAATTTGAGGCCTTATAAGCTACGAATAAGGCTTTATTGTCCGGTGGTGTGTCCAAGAAAATGGACGTAGGGGCTGTGATGGTTGCACAAAATACCAAGTCTCCCTTCAAATACCAAGCTTACCTAATACCTCCACTCACATACTAGCCAACCCCAAATTACCAAACACCCACATACCAAGCTCCACTACCAACTTATCAGTCATCTCCACCTCCTACATACTAACTTACCTCACCCAGAAACTCCCAATCCGCTCATGTCTACCAAACCTATAATGTTCAACCGTCCCGTTATCAATCTCTCCCTGCACACCAAAATTTCCCTAGACCCCGACCTAATTTTGATCGCAGACATCCAAAACAATATACAACCATCGTTGAACCCATCGACCAGCTGTATGAGAGGTTAAAACCCATTGGTTATGTCACCCTCATCCCTGCTACAACCCCTGAGAATCCTTTTTTAGTGGGTTAACCAAAAAAAGTCCTGTGTATACCACTCCAACATGAAAGGGCATACCATCGATGAATGTCGCTCCGTGAAAGGCAAGATACAGTCTTTGATTGATAACAAGATCGTTGTGGCAAAGGAACCCACTCTAAATGTCTGCAACACCTCTCTACCACATCATAAAGGTTGAGGTATCCACATGATTGAAGTAGAAAATGACCGGGATCTCGAGGGATCAATCGGGTTGATCACAGAAGGTGATAACCCAAAGAAAGTGGCAATTATTCTCAATCCAATCATAGTCCAGATCCAAACGTCTAAGGATGCAGAGGTGAATATGTCTACACCTCTTGAGTTTGAAGCAGTGCCATCCACAAAGGCACCAGCACCAATTGAGGTTGAAGTCGCATCTCCAGCGAATGCACCCACACCATTTGAGGTTGTAGTCTTGCCGCCCAAGGCACATGTTCTATTTGAAGTGAGGATAGTCGCGCCGATCTTAGTGGCGATGTCAACCATGACACCCTTCTATACAAATGATGTGCTCTGGGACTATACAGCCGAGGTGAGAAGGAAAGGCAAGGTCAGGATTGAAGAAACTATCGCAGCACAGGGTATGACAAGAACTGGTAGAGTCTATACCCCTAAACATCTAGCTGAATCAAGCAAGAAGGCCTCCAATTGGCCACCCCTCATTGAGACAGGTCCGAACGACCTTTGGAGGAAAATACAGGCTAAGGAATATTAGGTCATCGACCAGTTAAACAAAATGCCAGCAAAAATATCTATTATGTCTTTGTTGCAAAATTCCAAGCACACAAGAATGCTTTGTTAAAGGTGCTAAACAAAGCGTACGTACCAAGTAACATCACTGGTGGGGAAATGGCTAATATAGTAGGAAAAGTGCTAGAAAGCCATAAGATCACCTTTTATGAGGATGAGCTGCTACCTGAAAGGTTGGGGCACGACAAAGCACTACACATCACCGTACAATACGAAGATTATTTCATCACTAGAATCCTGATCGATGGAGGTTCCAGTATTAACATTTGTCCACTGGTAATACTCAAGAAGTTGGGTAAAGGGCTGCATGAGATAAAGGATGGAGTAATCAATGTGAAAGCCTTCGATAATTCTCAGAGGTCCACCATTGGTGAGATTAGTCTATGCCTACAGATAGGGATAACCTAGTTCGAGGTCGATTTCCAAGTGATAGATGTACTATCATCTTACAACTTACTGCTGGGACGGCTATGGATTCATCCTGCTAGGGCTGTAGCATTAATACTACATCAGGCAGTAAAGTTCGAATGGAATCACCAGGAGTTGATCATTCACGGCGACAGTAGCAACCCTATATACAGTCGCCAGACCATTTCGGCGATCGGGGGAAGAAAGAAGCTGGATGGAGAAACTTACCACCCTATTGAGCGGGTCAATGCCGTCGACAAATACAAATGGTGGGATAGCAAACCTGAGAGTACATTGAATTGTAGTGGGTACGAACCTGGCAAAGGGCTCGGCAAGAACCTCCAAGGAATCTCTAAACCCATAAAACTCAAGAAGCATTGCACTAACTTCGGTTTGGGATATGAATACATCTAGGAAGAATTTAATAACTGGTCCCCATCATAGCGCAGTACTTACTACCCACTAGAGCAGCCAATACCGTGTCTGGAGCAGACCTTCTAACAGGGCGACATTATTTATGGGTCAGATGAAGAAGAAGCAGTAGTGAAGAACTTTTTTCTAGAGGATAGTGATATGGACTGTTGTGTTATTCTCGAGGAGGAGGGGAGGAAGGCCCTTCCATACAAGCTGTGAGCATAGGGGCACATATCAATAATTGGACCATCAGGACAACCAGAGCTCGATGAAGCTCCGGGAGCAAGGCTAAAACAAGCATTATTCAATGTTTTATTTACTAAATGATTTCCTTTTTGCATTTCTTTCAATTCCCGCAGTAAGAGCTTCGATGTTCAAAACAATTATTCAATTTATCAAAAGCATGTTTGATTTTCTTATGTATTAATATTTATTACTATCACTTTCCTCCTTACTTTACCAATACAACATTACTATTACCTATTTTGATGAACCAATTACTGTGACATGTGATGAGACAACGCAACAAACGGACATTGATTCAGAGGAAGATGACATACCTGACGAAATTGCCAAAGAAGTTCGGAATTTTGAGAACAGACCTAAGTCCAACCTGGACGAGGCTTAAATTTTCAACCTGGGAGATGCAGAAAATGTCAAAGAAATGCGAATTAGCATTCACCTATCGCCATCAGAGAAGAAAGAATACCCAGAATTTCTAAAAGAGTATGAGGATATATTCGCCTGTTCGTATGATGACATGACTGGTCTGAGTACATCTATTGTGGCTCACAAACTACCAACCGATCTCAGGGTGGTTGAGTACCCGACATTGTTAGCCAACATTGTGCCAGTGCCAAATAAGGATGGAAAGGTCAGAGTCTATGTCAACTACCGAGATCTCAATCGAGCCAGTCCAAAAGACGACTTTCCTCTGCCAAATATACACATCCAGATCGATAATTGCGCCAAGCATGAGCTACAGTCATTCGTAAATTGCTCCGCTAGTTATCACCAGATTTGGATGGATAAGGAAGATGTTGAGAAAACGACTTTCATTACGCCGTTGGGAGTGTATTATTAAAAAATGATGCCAGTTGGCCTGAAGAATGCATAGGCCACCTACATGAGGGCCATGACTACCATCTTTCATGATATGATATTGTTTACCGTGAAAATGGTAACAACAATTAAATTTATAAAGGGGATTCTAAAAATACGTGATCTATTCTCGAGCTAGTTTGTTAAGGCAATTAGTGCTAAAACGTGAAGTATAATGATGAAAAATGAGTTAAGCAAGGAAGTAATCTAACCAGTAGGGGGTTGTTACCCGGGCGTAAGGTCCACCAGCAGAAAGCTCAGGGCCAAGGTTTGAGCCTATCTCGAGCTATCGAGGGCAGTCGGGAAGGGGATAACATGCAAAAATATAGCTATGCAAGGGTCTATACTATGAATATTAAGCAAAATAATAGAGAACAAGCGAGAAAACAATGAAGTGCTAAGGTGACCTCGAGGCCAATGAAGATAGAGAATTTAAAAGAAATAAAGAGAGAGAGAGAGAGAGAGAGAGAGAGAGAGAGATATTATTTCATTTGTGGAGAAGCGGAGCAACACCAATCTCTTAAGAGGTAGGGTGAGTCCCCTTTATATAGGTGAGGGGACTCGGTATACTACGTGTGTGTTAATTAGAAGAACACGAAGATGGGACGACTTGATGCAAGGCCTCATTGTAGGCTCTAGATAGGTCAGGCCTGTCAGACATAGCCATGTGCCTAGGGGGCTTCCCCTTTTGTCCTTACCTCGGCCCTTATTTCCTCCAAGTCGGGCTTGACGAGCCCTGAGGCTAAAAACTCGATCGCGACCTCCTACCCTCAGGGTCTCGGGGCAAGGTTTCGAAATGTCTTGACAATAAAAAATCAAGTCTTCTGATTTTTCCGCGTATAGATAGTCTCTGCGTTTCCCATATCAAAGTGATGGGAAATGATTTTGACACTTGGGTCCTCGAGCTCCTTTCAGCGACTTCATATCAATGATATGAATCGTGGTGCAATATTTTGTGACAGATGGAATATCTCATGGATTCCTGCTTGGTACTCTATCATTTCCACTCCTCAAGGTAAAAGTACTGTCATCGATTCGTTTCTTCTAGGAAGCAGTAATTGCATTCGCTGGTCGATCTTCCAGAGCCTCGATGATCGTGTCATTTTTTCCCCTATAAATGAGGGTGTTTTGGCATTGCTTTTCCCATCTCAATCTTATGTTGGCATGCTTGTCTCTTCCTTCTCATCATCCTCTTTTACCTTTGAACACCATGATGGAAGCTTTCGATCTCAAGGCTGTTTGGAGGAGTTCCTTTGGACTGCGTCGTGGCCTTCTGCTGGGGCCTTCCATTGTTGAACATAAGCATGATATTTTGATACTTCTGTGGCCATCAGTATATTGGTCGTTACCGCTGTTCTTGGCACAAGGTGGTGATGGATGGGGGGTCGATCTCCCTCCCATGTAGGTAGTCATTCGGATTATGCATTGTTGCTCAAAAGGGGGCTCGGAATATCCACCGTTGCTCACCTTCATACATCGGCTCGATGTGGAACTCTACTCCGAGCCAGGAGCTTGCACGGCTTAATAATCCAAAAAGTGGATTTTAAGTAGCCTTACAAGCAGATCTGGGGTTTGGTCAGTCCTCAGCCTCTCCGAGGTTCTCTTGGCCAGTGAGGGTCCTCAACTCTGGGGAGCTATGGAATTTATTCATTCCTCCCTTCTCCTTTTCTTACTCCTTTTGGGGATATCAGTGCGGAAGGCTGGGGTAGAGCTTCCAACGGCGCTTCGGGAGACATCTTCTTTGAGGTTACGCGTTCGAGGAAAATGACTTTTGGAGGTATTGACACCATGGTGGATCATCGATCGTTTAAACTAGAACTCAGTCCTTCACTATGTGTACCTTTCTACTTCTTTGCTTCGATGTAGAGACCCTTTGTGGGCTTTTGTAATCATATGTCATGACCTTTCGGGGGCTATTGTACACAAACCTTCATAAATTAGAATTTATATTACTGACTTATGCTTCCCTTACTTCATTTAGTATTTGTATGCTCTTACGCCCTTTGAGGCTCTCCGAATATCTTCTTTTGTTTGGTTGTCATAGATGTCTGCCGTTAGAGCTTGTCCTGGTCTCCATCCGATCGACATGGTTCTTCCTCGACCTTATTATCATATTTTGGATTAATGGTGGACCGATTGGATAAGTTCGAGCTGTCGAGGCTTGCAAGTTTGTCTGGAGATCAGGCATCAAGTTTTAGGGCCTTCTGGAATGTTATCCCGAACGAAGGTTGCCCTTGGGCACCCGGGGGTCCCTATCGATCTTGAGGTAGACGATTGTTTTAGAAAGTATAAGGTTGGCTTTCGCTGAGGAGTTTTCCTGTGTTTTGGCGCTTCTTTGGGCCCTCGTGGAGCTTTGGTGATAGGAGCTTTTGGGTTTTTCTCCTCTGGAGAGGGGATCACGAGAGCAGGAACTTGCCTTGCGTCTAGTTCTGGCATTTTTGAGCTCATTGAGGCCCTATTTCTTGGGGTCGGGGGCTCCCAATGAGGAATGCTGCCTTGAGAATGGAGATAATATACGTGGCCTGTACCCTTTTGTATTCGGTCCCCCTGAAAGGGTTGTGCTTTACTTTTGCTTGAAGTATCGGGTTACCCTTGCGCAGATTCATCCGTCGTTTTGGAAAACGGTGGTGATGATGAGATTCTTCGTGGAGAAAACTGGGCTTTAGTTCACGCTTGATTATCTCATCAGGCTACATCGGCTTGTTCATCGCCGAGGCCTGCTAACCTTGAGGAGTTATTCGTCCACTCCCTTTGTTGTTGGCGATGAGGAGGGCAGACACCGAGAGTGTGCCAGTTCGTTTTTCTGGGTCTGGACAACGGATATTATTCCTGTGGAGTTTTTGCCATTTCCGAAGGATGGAATCATGCACGTGAGAGAGGTGCTTTGTCTCTCATTCAGATTTTGCTCATAGCAAAAACCAGCTAAATAACAATGTTATCTCTCTTTTTGCATTGACTTCGTAGACGCCGGGTGAAGTTCATGATCTTCCCAGCTGGGCTCGGAGGTGTTGACGCCCCACTTTTCCCCCTCCTCCCTTTCTTTTAAATAAAAAAGGGAAAGGAATCGGGTTTACGACATTATAGACAAAACAACTCTTATTCCAATTGAGGAATCGGGTTATAGATTTTAGAGAGTCGCCACTTAATGATTATAGTGCATTAGGACACTTTAAAGAGAGGAAGAGATTTTGAAAGAAAACCAGAGTTCGGGTAAGGGCTTGAGATTATCTCAAGGGGAAGGTGTTAGGCACCCCTCAAGATCCACTAGTGTGGTTCCCGGCCATGCTTTAATTGTGACTTTAAAAGAAAGGGAACACGTAAGGTTTGCACATAGAAATTATAGATAAGTTTGAAAGTTTTAAGAAAGAAAAGACATAAAATGATTAAAAGAATGATTAATTGGAAGGAAACATAATTTTAAGAAGAAAGAAAAAAAAATATTATACACAAATAAAGAAAAGGAAAGGGGTCCTAGGTTTAATAAAATATGGATCACATCAATGCAATACGCAGCAATCACTCCTCAAAAGAGGGGTCGCACGAGATA
>MU761088.1:265719-284829 GCA_026770625.1 Nicotiana glauca | reverse complement strand
TCGCGAGCATGGGGCTGCGATCGCGTAGAAGGAATTGGAGGAGCCCAGAATTTGCTCTATGCGATCGCGTGAAATATTTTTGCGATCGCGTGGAAGCGGGAGCCAGAGCTCTGCGATCGCGTGGCCTGTCCCGCGATCGCGTAAGAGAAATTCAGGGGCCTGGAATTTTGGCCTATGCGATCGCAGGAGTAGGGATGCGATCGCATAGAGTAAGCTACAGCATCCGGACAGAATGTTAAAAACATTTTTGTCCGCGACCCAGCTCATTTCTTTACCATTTTTGGAGCGTTTTGGAGAGCTTTTGGACGGGAAGTAAGGATATTTCTACTGGGGATCGTTGGAGGTAAGTTTTATGAGTTAATTACATGTTTTTATACAAGAATCATCCATGGAAATCATGAATTTATGGCTAAAAATCAAGAAATTAGGGCTTTGAGCAAAAATCTTAAAAATTGGGATTTGAGGGACCATTTATTGTCCGAATTGGGAGTTCTTGGTATGTACGGACTCGTGGCAAGATGAGGATTCCAGAAATGTAAGTTTCATAATTTTTTGAGAAGCGGGCCCGGGGTCTCGGGTTTTGCAAGTTTCGAGGATTTTGCTATAACTCGATTGTTTTCGATTGGGTATTATCCCATTTGCATATTGTGATGTATTCGCTCTGTTTTTGGCTAGTTTCGACGCGTGTGGAGGCCAATTTGAGGGGCAAAGGCATCGCGTGCTTGAGATTTTGTCGGTTCGAGGGAAGTGGCTTGCCTAACCTTGTGTGGGGGACTTTGTCCCTTAGGACGCGATAATTTATAATTGAATGCCTTGTACGTGAGGTGACGAGCGTGTACTTGAGCAAATTGTTGAAACCCGGATTTTTACTTAATTACTTGATTTGGATTCTCTTTCATATTTGCCTTACTTTACTTACTTTTATGGCCTGTGTTAGCGTAGAAGAGCATGTTTAATTGATTCAAGCTGCCTAATTGTTTAGATTATCTTAACTGTGATTACATGGAGCATGTTTAGTCCAGTATTCTTTGATGCCTTGTATTGTTGTACTTAAATTTCTGAGTATTTCTCTGATGTTGATTGCGCATTTACATTGGGACTACGGATTAGGTACTCTAGGAGCTCCCCCTTGTTTGTTTACTTTGGGACTACGGGTTCGATTCCCGAGAGATCCCCCTGCATTTTATTTTGGGACTACGGGACGATATCCCGGGAGATCCCCCTGCATTTTATTTTGGGACTACAGGACAGTATCCCGGGAGATCCCCCTGCATTTTTATTTTGGGACAACGGGACGGTATCCCAGGAGATCCTCATGCATTTTATTTTGGGACTACGGGACGGTATCCCAGGAGATCCCCCTGCACTTTTATGTTTGGACTACGGGACGGTATCCCGGGAGATTCTTTGATATTGATATGAGATCTGGACTACGGGACGGTATCCCGGGAGATTCCTTGATATTGATATGAGATCTGGACTACGGGACGGTATCCCGGGAGATTCCTTAATATTGATATGAGATCTGGACTACGGGACGGTATCCCGGGAGATTCTTTGATATTGATACGGGATCTGGACTACGGGACGGTATCCCGAGAGATTCCTTGATATTGATATGAGATCTGGACTACGGGACGGTATCCCCGAAAGGTTCCGTTGGACAGTTGAGAAAGGGCTACAGGACGGTATCCTGGAAGACCCTCATCGGTATTCTTGAAATGTTGCTGTATTTATTCTGTACTTCTGTTTTGTCTTGCAGTATTAAATTTCATTGATCTGTCTTATCTCTTCGTTGTGTTTATTAGTTTTCATCAGACTTCGATACTGTTAATCTCTTGCTATTTTATTGTTTCTGTCTCAGTAGGGCCCTGACCTTTCCTCGTCACTACCCAACCGAGGTTAGGCTTGGCACTTACTGAGTACCGCTGTGGTGTACTCATGCTACTCTTCTGCACACTTTTGTTGTGCAGATCCAGGTACTTCTGGTCAGACTTTCTATCAGTGATTCAGGCGATACATTCGGAGACTTGAGGTATATTCTGCCGCGTCCGCAGATCGAAGAGTTTCCTTCTACTCTAGCTTGTAGTTAGCAGTTCCATTTCATGTGTTCAGTTGTGTAGACATTTCTGGATGTTAGAGCCGTGACATATGTTCTTTTAGCCTGTGTTGCCCGTGGGTTTCCGGGTCTTGGAGGTTACTTCAGTGTTTGGTATTAAAGTGTATGTGCCAGGTGGCAATTGTATACATTTTTCATGTTATTTAGTTTTTATTTTAAATTTCAAAATTGTTATTACTTCCACAATGTGTCAGGCTTACCTGTTCGCGAAGACTAGGTGCCATCATGACGTGTTCACAATTGGTGAACTAGGGTCGTGACAAGAATGAGACACAAGCTGTTTAACACTCTAGATTAAACTGGAATAATACTTCAAATGAGTTTTGATTATGTTGATCCAATCGTTATATCCACTAAATGTTGACAAGGGTCTGTCCAGGTAGATCTGAATGTCACAAACAAATCAGAATAGAATAGAAATTTGCTTTGAATTTTTAAAAATTTGCTTTATCTGTTATCCTAATCAAGGAAGTAGAACTATTGGAAATTACCTGAATAGCTCGTTTGGGCCTGCTCATAAGCCCACAGCTGATGGCCCATGCCATTTATTTAGACACTAACACCAGTAATGCAAGGATCAGTCCAGGCTTGCGTACTCCCCAATTGGGCCAAGGTCAATTGGCCCAGGTGGATGACAGTCCACAGGACCATTTAATTTTGTGGTCATCTAGGCTGAGTTTTATTTTTAAATTCAATGTCAAATTGCTGAATGTTGAAGTCTACTTTAGGAGCATTAGGATTAATTTTAATAAAAATACAAATTTGGGCTTTCAAGTTAAGTAGCGGGTTCAAATTAAGAGAGTTTCTCCTTTTGTTTGAATTCGGACTTGAACTTGTGGCTCGAATTTTATAAATATAAATTAATTAGGCCCTTTAGAGACAAATATAATTAGAAAATCGTAGTTTGCTTTAGGTTGGCCTTTAAATAATAAAATGGGATGAGCCTTGTCAAACAAAAATGCATAAATTGCGGGGCCCTTATTAATTACTCGATCAAAAATACTTAGCATTTGGAGTGTGCCGTTTAGCGAATTTCACGGCCCTTCGCAAAGTAAAAAGACGTTAGTCACTTTAAGCGTGTTTTTAATAATTTTACCTTCTTAAATACGGGTGTGCATTTCATGCAACCAAAATCCAAATCCAGAATGTTGAATAAGAATGTGTCGAGGATCCGGGTGCATTTCATGTGATATGATCCGAAAACATGTTTTTTAAACGACATTCACTTTCGTAAACAATAATTAAAAGCGGTAAATAATTATAAAATTGCAATATAGCTTGGAACATGTATAAAATTACATATTTATCCATTTATAATAATTTAAGCAACCGTGCTAGAACCACGGGATCCGAGGGTGCCTAACACCTTCCCTCGGGTCAACTGAATTCCTTACACAGAATTTTTGGTTCGCAGACTCCAATTGGGAAGTCGAAATTTTCCTCGATTTGGGATTTAAGTTGAACCGGTGACTTGGGACACCAAAAGCCAAACCTATCCCAAGTGGCGACTCTAAAAATAAATAAATAAATAATCCCATTTCGAATAATGTCACTTTAAATGAAAAAACTCCTTTATACATTTATCCTTCGGGTAGGTGTGTAAAAAAGGAGGTGTGACAGCTCTGGCGACTCTACTGGGGATCACGAACCCAGAATTTCGGTTCAGGGTTCAAGAATTCGAGCTTAGTTTAATTATTATATTTGGCTTTATCTAATTTTTCTACATGTTCCATGCTATATGTGCTAAATGTTTTACCGCTTTGATATTTGTTGAAATTGTATATATAAATTGTCGCGAATCATTTCCTCTCTCTAAGTCTTCTACATCATGGAGATGGGTGCACTTCATGTAGCTTCTCTTCTGTTTAGAGTCTTTCCCAAATTAGAACGAGGTTTGGATAAGTTGCTAAGCCGGCGGAGCTTCTGTATCCTCGGTACGCTGCCTCCCCCTCGGCTCGAGTTGTTCGCTCGGGTAAGCCAGGTCTAGACCAATAAACCTAGGGTTAAACCTAGAAGAACAAAAGCTCACGTCGAATCCCTAGTAGGACGCTTGTTTGCATCATGTGCATTTGACTTAGGGGACTCAACACAGGGGTTGGGTCCGTCTAGGACAGGTGACATGAAATGAATTAACCATCCTGATGCATCTTATGTGCTACTTACGCATTTATTTGCTCGGTTTTGCATGTTGACCGGCTTGTCTATAATGAGTGAAAATGAGAAAAATAGCAGTGTTAAGTGAGGGTGACCATTTGTTTTGAAAAAATCCAATGCCCAAATAGTACCGAAATGCCGCCGGATTTTTGAAAAATGAAAAAAAAAGAGTGAAAAATATTTGAAAAGAAAAGATAGAAAGACAATTGTTGTTCAAAAATAGTTTTGATTTCGGCAAATCTGCTCGAACTACGCTGGTTTGATTCTCACCGGATGTGAGATACGTAGGCAACCCTCATCGGGTCCAACCGCCCTTTTGCAAAAATAGCCAAAAAATGTCAAATTTTAGTTTTCATCATAAATAAAGCCGGGTGATGCCATTCTTGTTAAAATAAGCCGAATGTCCCCAAAAGGACACTGGAAGGTTGTTTTTGCAAGAACAACCACCGTGCGTCATTTTAACTGGTTTGCGGGCACAACCTTAAAATCTTCCTCCCAGAAGTGCTGAACAGTCTTTTCAGACTTTGAACTCACACCTACCTTAGAGGAGATTGCGGGATATGCGGGCCTCAACGGGAACCTTCGAGGTAGATACCCACTGGCACCACGACCGGTAACCATTCATAGGTTTTTGGATTTGTTGAACATTAGCCGGGATATTCAAGACCCGCATCTGGCAGAAGGGTGTTACACATTACACTTCCTATATCATCGGTATGGTAACCCAAAAGGTTTCGAGGAGCCCAACACCGGCTTGACACATGCCGAAAATAAATACAAATGGGAAGCTCGACGGGGATTAGCCTTTATGGTGGCCTTTCTGGGAGTGGTGGTTTGTCTGAGAAAAGATGGTCACATAGACCTCGGTCTGGTAGGGATGCTAGATGTTCCATGAAAAAACCTACTAGCACAGTGCTTCCTCTGATCATAGCAGAAATGTATCGAGCTCTGACCAAATATCGGGAAGGCGAGAAATTCTTTCAATGTTTCAATTTGCTCTTACAGTTGTGGATGCAAGAACACCTCTGTCACGGCACAAGCTATATGAACTACGGTTTAACTTGGTTGAGTTGTATTGCAAAATTTGGGACCCGGGTGACAGGTATTGAGTTCCCGGAGGGTACCGAGGCCTGGTCGTCATGCTTAAGATCCCTGACCACAGATAAAGTCGAATGGGCTTATGGTTGGCTTCCTGCTATTGAAGCTATATATACATCAGCAGAGTTCCCATATATTCATTTGATGGGTATCCAAAGATGCAGCCTTACGCTCCTTACCGGGTTTTGCGACAACTTGGAAGATTCCAGACAGTGCACAATGATGAAGACCTGAGTGAGCAAGTCATTGATTTAGGCCCGAAGGCTGCATTTCCTGAAGGCATAATCCGAAAGATATGGAATGAGTTCTAGTTCCTCAAGCCAAAAACTATAATACAGGACCAAGCTAGAGAGACCCGCTAAAAGACCGTACGTGCAGCAATTTACCGATGGGGTCCAAGTTCAATGGGATTGGAAAGCAAAGGAGCAGGAGTATCGAGCTAGAATAGGACGGTTAGAGCAACAGGTCCAGGACCTCCAATTCGACAAAAGCGTACAGGCTGTAGCCGATGAGGGTGATAAAAAGAAATTAGCTCAGGAGAACGAAGCACTCAAAGCCCAAATTAAACAAATAAAAATAGATGCCCGGAGCCAAGAAAGAAGTCTATCTGATGAAAGGTTGATCAAAGGATTAAAGAAACAAATTTCGGACTGCCAAGAAGAACTAGAAAAATCCGAGGGAAATATGGCAAGACTTCGGGCGCAATGGGCCAAAAAGACTGAAGAAAGAGCCCAATTTATTCAACAAATGAGGAGAAACTATGAGGGGACTATCGCCAAGATGAAGAGAAAAATGAATACTATGGAAGAAAAGAAAGCCCAGCGGGATAAAGAATTCGAAGCCGAGATGAACCAGTGCCATAGGTTAATGGAAGAAATGGAAAGGGAAATTAAATTGCTACAAGGACTGCACTTCCAGGACTCTTAGGTTCTAGAGGCTCGTACACAACAAATAAGCCGACTCCTCCAAGAAAAGGGCCGAATCAGGGAAAGGATCAGAAACATTGCCCACTATATTGTCATGAAGTGTTAGGCCGGCGAGCAAATGGGTCGTACCACGTATTTTGCCTCAGTGATGATATTTGTTCGCCAGGTTATGAATGATTTATATCAGTTGCAAAGGGGTCTCGCACGCAGGTTCGCGGCAATGCCAAATGATGCTTCGCGGGCCCCAGGATTTGAAGCATTGATGTATTCTTAGTTAATCGAGTCTGTATTTTGCTTTTAAGTCTATTTTTGTAATTTCATTTTCAAGAAAAGAAAAAAAAAATAGTCTAGTAGCTTTTGTAACCGCAGTTGTTATCAATGAAAAATTGAAAATTCCCAAAAACTATTTTCTTACTTCCGCACTTGTTTGCAAGAACTACGCTTGGTCTGATTCATGCGGGGCCATGATACGTAGGCAATCTACGTAAGATTCGACCATAGTCCTAGAAAAAATAGAAATAAGATAAATAAAAGCAAAAAACAAAAGAGAAAGAAACACAAAAGAAGAAAATAAGGCATTGAAAAAAAAAACATGGCAAAAGAAAAGGAAAAAGCAGAAAATGAAAAGAAAAAGAGAAGAGGGAAAAGAAAATGAGAGAAAAACAAAACAAAAAAAGAAAGAAAAGAGAAAAGGAATAAGAAGAAAAGCCGGGATGACGCATGCAACCGAAGCAAACATGTAGATATTCATTTAACTGTATAGGTGCATCACACTCCAATGTGCAGTTACCTATCTGTTACTTGTTTCATACTAATCGTTTGTTGCCCTCAATCCCAGCTGAGTATTTTAGAAACCGTGGTTGGTTTGTGGTAAACTGGCCTCGCATCGATACTTCACCAGATCCAAAGGAAAAATAGAGATGTCATATGAAATGACCTTGCCTGCAGTCCCCATACCTGAAGATAGCCCAATCTCTGGGATCCTGACCTCTGAATCCTCTACAGCTGAAGAAAATCGAATCCTGCGCTTGCGCTTGATGGAAATGTGGGATGCTTGGAACAACGGAAAGGAACCCCCAAGCACTATCCCCGGATTCCCAGAGTTGTTCCCTAGATCTGGAGGTGCTACCACGGTCCCTATCAGCCGCCCAAATATTCCTCTGGGACAACCTACCATGACTGCTAACTTCTTCGGAATGCCCTCTGAGGACCATCCCCAAGTGTTCCCATCTGGAATTGCTCCCAACATCTTTACAGCTCCACCATCATCTGCAACCACCCAACCATCACTACTAAAACATGTTTTTGATCCTTCGGTCTTCACATTTCAGAATCCAATTTTTCAGGCTGACCCTCCTCACTATCCTCAATATACCTATTCTTGGTCACCATATGAGATCACACCGGGGCAGGACAAAACCCCTAAAGCCCCGGAGCAGGATGAAATGACAAAAAGAATGAGGAGCTTAGAACAGAGTCTGAAAAATATGCAAGGTTTAAGCGGGCAGAAGAGTGTTTCTTACAATGATCTGTGCATGTTCCCTCACGTGCACCCTACCTATGGGATTCAAAACGTCGAAGTTTGAAAAGTATGATGGACATGGCGATCCCATTGCTCACCTCAAAAAGTATTGTAATCAGTTGCGCGGGGCTGGTGGAAAAGAGGAGTTATTAATGGCCTACTTTGGAGAAAGCTTGGTGGGCATAGCGTCGGAGTGGTACATGGATCAGGACATATCTCGATGGCATATCTGGGATGACCTTGCTAGAGATTTTGTTCGACAATTTCAGTACAATATAGACATTATGCCAGACAGGAACTCCTTGGCAAACCTAAAGAAAAAGCCCTCAGAGAGTTACCGTGAATATGAAATCAAGTGGCGTGAACATGCGTCAAAGGTGAAGCCTCCAATGGATGAGGTTGAGATGGCCACTGTCTTCTTACAGGCTCAGGAGGCAGATTATTTTCAAAACATGATATCCGCTATGGGTAAGCCTTTTGCAGAGGCAATAAAAATCGGAGAGATGGTAGAGAACGGGCTAAAAACGGGCAGAATCTTTTGCCAATCGGCCATAAGAGCAACCTCCCAGGCCATCCAAGGTGGGTCTAGAGGAATGGCTAAAGGCAAAAAGAAAGAATAAACAATGATGGCGGCATCGAGCGGAAGAAGGTACCGGGCTCCTAGAACGGTGTTCTCAGAAAGAGCCCCTCAACACTATTACCCTCACACAGATATGACTTATGCTCCTCCACCTTATGCGGTAATGAATGCTCAACCTTTCGGCCGCCCGCAACCACAAGATAACCGAAACCCACCTCCATTCCAGAGAAACCAGCCACCTTACCAAAACCAATATAACCCCCGGCCACCACAAAATAATTTTCGCCCTCGAGAACCGCCTAGGCGACCAAATTTTACCCCGATTGGTGAACCATATTCCAGTTTGTTCCCGAAGCTCGTCCAGATGAACCTATTATATCCTATTCCCTATAACAGGCCGAATCCGGAATCTCCAGCCTATCAACGAGGTGTTTATTGTGCCTATCATTCAGGGGCCGAAGGGCACAATATTGACAGCTGCTGGACATTGAAAAAAGCTGTGGAGGATTTGATCGAACAAGGGAAAATAGTGTTGAGGGATGAAGAAGCCCCAAATGTTACCAATAATCCTTTGCCCGCTCATAACAACGGGCCAGTAATTGGCATGATTTGTGAAGACCGAGACTTTGACCCGGCTCTGAAAGCCATAATTGCTATTGCCAATGCCGAAAGAAAACCCAAGTTAGTCCCGAAATAGGAAAAAGAGGAGAAGAAGAATAAAGCTGTCAACATTAAGCCTGAGGAGAAAACTGAGACAAAAGCAGAGCCAGTGCCTCCTAAACACAGGGTTCTCTATGTGTCGCGAGGTCGTTAAGAGAAACCACTAGTTGTGAGTACCCCGAGGAATTATGAAGTGAAGAAGGGGACACAGATGTACGTGCTGAAAGGAGCCTACGTGGTGCGGGGGACAATTAAACCGCCTCGACTAAGTGAGCCAGTGGTTATTGGACGCGCACCACAGAAGCCCATGACCGACCCCTCTGCAGTGCCGTGGAATTATCAATAAACAGTGGTCACATACAAAGGCAAGGAAATCTCGAGAGAACTGCCAGGAACAGTCCCTGTTGAAAAATATTCAAATACACAAGAGGTAAACAGTGCCACACGAAAGCGTTTTCCATCTAAGAAGCCGGTGAGCGCTGAAGAAGCAAAGACATTCTTTCAGAAAATGAAAATGCTAGACTATGAAATAGTAGACCAATTGAGGAAGTGTCCCGAGCAAGTGTCACTGCTGTCATTGGTGACCAAATCTGCGGAACATCAGAAGATCCTTATGAAAACTCTGAACGAAGCATATGTTCCAGCCGAGACTTTGGTTGAACAACTCGAAAGGATGATAGAAAGATTCTTCGTTGTCAACCAACTCCCCTTCAGTAAAAGTGATTTGCCTCCAGAAAGAGCTGCCCACAATAAAGCCTTGCACCTGACAGTCAAATGTGAAGGTTATTACGTTAAGCGGGTCATGGTGGACGGAGGCTCGGGGGTTGACATCTGCCCACTCTCCACTTTGCAAGGAATGGAAATAGGGACAGGAAGGATTCGTCCAAATAATGTTTGCGTGAGAGCCTTCGATGGTGTTAAAAGAGATACCATCGGTGAAATTGATTTGATACTGACCATAGGCCCGGTGGATTTCGAGGTGACCTTCCAAGTGTTAGACATGGATACATCTTACAACTTTTTTCTGGGAAGGCCTTGGATCCATGCGGCAGGAGCTGTGCCCTCAACCCTCCACCAGATGGTGAAATTTGAGCATGAAGATTAGGATATCGTGGTCCATGGGGAAGGTGAGCAGTCCATATATCGTGACCCATCTATCCCATGCCTGGAGGCGAGGGAGGGGAGTAAGCATATTGTCTATCAAGCTTTTGAAATCGTGGTAGCTGATCAGTATGAGGAAGGACATCCATGCCCCCAGCCTTTCTTATCCAATGCTTCGATCATGGTGGCCAAGGAAATGATTAGACATGGTTTCAAACCAGGAAAAGGGTTGGGAAAAGCTTTGCAAGGAATAGCCGAACCGGTGACACTACCCGCAGCTAAAAAGTATTTCGGGATAGGATTCCACCCTACCCCAGATGATGAGAAATGGGCCGATGAAAGAAAGAAAGACGGATGGGTTATGCCACAACCATTGCCACATCTGTATGAGACCTTTCTCAAGCCTAAGTATGGCACAGAAGAGGAAGATGAGGTGTTCACGACTGATGAAATAAAAGATATCTGTGAAGCTATGAGGCAAATGCTCTATGAAACCAACATGGTCCAGCTAGGGGAAGGGACTAGCACCGCTGAGGTGCTCTACATGGACCAGACGCCAAACTCCAAAATTGGAAGACTACGCCTTTCCCGATCAGGCGGGAGCCCCGGTAGACTAGCCTTGTCACCTTTGTTGCATCTCGGGTTATTTCAGGGTGTAACTCGGATGTTTCTTTTAATTTCTTGTCTTTTGAATTCATGAATGTAAACCCTGTTATCTTCCTAAAAATTCCAAGAAATGAAATCAATATTTCATCGTCCATTTTCTCTTTAGTCTTTCTGATTTTGGTTATTTTTCCCTTTTATCTTTTCTTTTCAGTTATAATAATGTGGCTTTAAATAGCATGACATGCTTGCGGACTTCATGCCCGACTCAAACACACTGTCTAACTGTGAAATAATGAATCAAGAACCGGAATATGATGAAGAGGAGGCTTTTAGGGAAATAAATCGAGAATTGGAACAATTTGAGAACAAACCTAAGCCAAATCTGAATGATACTGAACCGGTAATTTGGGAACTGCCGAAGAAATAAGGGAAACCAAAATAAGCATTCACATAGATGAGAAACTTGAGATGCAATAATCCAACTCTTGTTTGAGTTTAAAGATGTGTTTGCTTGGTCGTATAATGATATGCCAAGACTGAGTATGGATTTAGTGGTGCACAAACTACAAATTTACCCTGATTGTCCTCCAAAGCAACAAAAGCAAAGAAAGTTTAAAACTGATATCAGTGATAAAATCAAAGAAGAAATCACAAAACAGCTGAAAGCAGGGGTAATCCGGGTGGTCCGATATACTACATGGCTAGCTAATGTGGTTCTTGTGCCAAAGAAAGATGGGAAGACTCGGGTGTGTGTGGACTACAAATATTTGAACAGGGCGAGTCCCAAAGATAAATTTCCATTGCCCAACATCCACATCCTTATTAATAACTGCGCCAAACATGAAATACATTGTTACGCAGGATATCACCAGGTGTTGATGGATGAAGAAGATGCCGAGAAGACAGCTTTCACTAAACCCTGGGGTACCTACTGCTATCGGGTCATGCCATTTGGGCTGAAGAACGCTGGGGCAACCTATATGAGAGCCATGACCGCCATTTTCCATGACATGATGCACCAAGAGATAGAGGTGCATGTGGACGACGTAATCATCAAGTCCCGAACTCAGAGTGACCACGTTCGAGATTTGAGAAAGTTCTTTGAACGGCTGCGCAGGTATGATTTGAAGCTGAATGCGGCCAAATGTGCCTTCGGAGTTCCATCAGGCAAGCTCCTGGGTTTCATAGTCAGTAGAAGAGGGATCGAGTTAGATCCAACAAAGATAAAAGCTATTCGAGATCTACCTCCTCCAAGAACTAAGAAGGATGTGATGATCCTATTAGGCAGGCTAAACTATATCAGTCGGTTCATCGCTCAACTGACTACCACATGTGAGCCTATATTCAAACTTTTGAAGAAAGATGTGGCAATCGAATGGACATCCGAATGTCAAGAGGCCTTCAACAAGATTAAGGAATATCTATCAAATCCTCCGGTATTGGTCCCACCTGAGCCAGGCCGACCTCTCTTCTTGTATTTGACGGTGTTGGAAAATTCTTTTGGTTGCGTTCTGGGACAACACGATATAACCGGCAAGAAAGAGCAGGCGATCTACTATCTGAGTAAAAATTTCACAAGCTACGAGTCCACGTATACTTTGTTGGAGAGAACATGGTGTGCTCTAACGTGGGTTGCTCAGAAGTTGAGACACTATATTCAAGCCCACTACCTACCTCATAACCAGGTTGGATCCGTTGAAGTACATATTACAAAAACCGATGCCCACTGGAAGACTGGCCAAATGGCAAATCCTGCTCACTGAATTTGACATAGTCTATGTCACTCGTGCGGCAATGAAACCCAGGCGTTGGCAGATCACTTTGCAGAAAACCCGGTTGACGAGGAATATCAACCATTGAGAACATACTTCCCAGATGAAGAAGTTAATTTAGTAGAAGCTATCTCTGAAGACACTCATGCTTGTAAAATGTTCTTTGACGGAGTAGTAAACGCAAGAGGTGTAGGCATTGGGGCAATCTTGATATCACCCAATGGTCAGCACTATCCAGCCATAGCTAGGCTCCGATTCTTCTGCACAAACAACACAGCTGAATATGAAGCCTGCATCATCGGCATGAATATGGCAATTGACCAGGATGTTGAAGACTTATTGATCATGGGGGACTCTGATTTAATAATCCGGCAAGCACAAGGAGAGTGGGAAACTCGAGATGTTAAGCTCATTCCATATCGGCAACATGTGGAAGATCTCACCAAATTCTTCAAGTCAATAGAGTTCAGGTACATCCCTTGATGTCATAATGAACTAGTAGACTTTAGCCTCAATGCTGCCTTACCCAGGCAATGCCCATATTGATCCCCTGGAAATTCAAATCAAAGAAAGGCACGGTTATTGTAATGCAGTCGAGGTGGAACCTAGTATTCAGCCCTAGTATCATGATATCAAAAGATTTCTATAAACACAAGAGTACCCCGAGCAAGCCACCGGAGACCAGAAGAGAACCATTAGACGACATGCGAGTGGTTTTTTCTTAAGCGGCGATGTTTTGTATAAAAGGACCCCGGACCTCAACTTGCTAAGATGTGTTGATGCCGAAGAAGCCAGAAGAATTATGCATGAGGTGCACGCAGGGGTTTGCGGACCTCATATGAACGGATATGTTTTGGCAAAGAAAATCCTGCGAGCGGGATATTATTGGATAACCATGGAAAAAGATTGCTTCAGCTTTGTTCAGAAATGTCACCAATGCTTGGTGCACGGAGATTCGATTCATGCACCTCCAACGGAGCTTCATCCGATGTCAGCACCTTGGTTGTTTGTTGCCTGGGGTATCGACGTCATTGGGCCAATCGAGCCGAAAGCTTCAAACGGGCATAGATTCATATTGGTTGCAATCGATTACTTCACAAAATGGGTTAAGGCCGTCACTCTCAAGTCGGTCACCAAAAAAGCTGTGGTAGACTTTGTGCACTCCAATCTCATTTGTCGCTTTGGCATTCCTGCAACTATCATTACCGATAATGCTGCAAACTTGAATAGTCGTCTGATGGGAGAGGTATGTGAACAATTCAAGAGAACACATAGAAACTCTACCCCTTATCGGCCAAAAGCCAATGGTGCCGTTGAAGCAGTGAATAAGAACATCAAGTAGATTTTGAGAAAGATGATTCAAAGCTCCAGGCAATGGCATGAAAAGCTGCCTTTTGCATTACTCGGGTATCGCACCATAGTGCGTACATCAATCGAAGCCACCCCATACTTGTTCGTTTACGGAACTGAAGCAGTCATACCTGCACAAGTAGAAATCCCCTCGCTTCGTATAATCGTTGAAGCAGAAGTCGAGGACAGTGAGTGGGTTAAAACTCGGCTAGAGCAGCTGTCACTAATTGATGAAAAATGGATGGCCGCAGTGTGCCACGGGCAGTTGTACCAACAAAGAATGGCCTGCGCCTATAACAAGAAAGTACATCCCAGGAACTTCGAAGTGGGACAGCTCGTGCTCAGACACATTCTCCCTCATCACTAGGAAGCAAAAGGAAAGTTTGCTCCCAATTGGAAAAGGTCCATACATAATCCAAAAGATTTTGCCAAAAGGAGCAGTGTATCTAGGAGACATTGAAGGAAATGATCCTGAAACAGCAGTCAATGCGGATGCAGTAAAAAGATACTATGTCTAGACCTCCTGGGGTGATGGCTTTTGTGCAATTTGAGATGACGAAGGCTTTCCTTCCCGCTACCCCAAACACTATCAATCCTTCGTAAACCCTTTGAGCCGGTTCCGTTTCTTTGACTACCCTTTTTGGAACCCGAGAGTACAAAAAGGAAAAGAAAGGAAAAAGAAAAGAAAAGAAAAGAAAAGAAAAAGAAAAAGAAAAAAAAAAGAGAAAAAGAAAAGAGAAGAAAAGAAAAATAAAAAGAAAAGAGAAGAAAAGGAAAAACAAAAACAAAACAAAACAAAAAACAAAAAAAAAAATTATTTTCCTGAACTACGTTTGACTTGATTCCGAAAGGATACATAGGTAGCCTCTCCCCGAGGTTCAGGCACACCAAAACAAAAATCCCAATTACCCCCAAAAATTGAAACTGGGGCAGATGATATTATGGATCGGCCCTGAATTTGCCGAAATGGTTCCAAAGTTGTAGTTCCGCCCAAAATCCCTTTACCCAAAAACCTTGCCCAAGTCCTTCCGATCAATTGACAGAAGTAGGAAAGTGGAAAACATCATTGTTGGAATCTGATACAATTCAAAGTAAGAGAAATAAAATGAGAGAGTATTATTAGTGAAAACCTTCGGGCACCATAAGGTGATGGTGAGTAGAGAAACTGAAAATGAGAGAATCCGCTTAGTGAAAACTCGCAAAGAGAACTATCGGGCGATGGTGAGAAGAGAAATGAGAGAGGTCGATTGGCGAAGACCCGCAAAGGGCGCTGTCGGCCAAAAAGAAGGCATCTCATCACTAAAAGAGTCCTGGCAAGATGCCCTAGTTTTGAAATGCAGATCAATGGGTTCACGAGAAGCTGGAAAGTTTGTGTGGGTCAGGCGTCCAGTCCAAGAAGCATGTCATGTTCATTTGAAGCCAGCATGCACACCCCAGATAAGTCCTTCTTTTCCCCCGAAAGGGACGCTTCTCTGTAAACTCATTTGCTTTCCTTTTGTATATTTCTTCCTTGAATCCCTTTCGGTTTAACACTGATTTCGGAATTACTACAAAGAAAGGTGGCAGGATTGGTTCTATCGGGCTCCGCCTAGTCAGAGTCGAAGAAAATGCCCAGCCTTAGCGAGTGCGTCAGGCCAATCCCGACGGACCATGGTGATTGATGCTTTCAAAGTAAAGACATTTGAAAAGAAAGAAAGTCAAAGGAAAAGGTCCTAAGGGTAGAATAAAGTGAAAAGGCCAGAGCCCACATGGGCGAGTCATCTTGAAGTCTTAAAAGTTGAATCCTGTTGGTTTTAAAGAGATTCACCCTCAAAGCCAACAAGCAGCAAAGTTCTCAACTGAAAGGGGGTCGGGATCAAGCAATTGGGATGATCAAGGCCACAAAACCAACCACCATTTCAAAACTAATATATTGTTCTTTGTTGAAAACAGGTTCCATTCAAAGCAACCATGCAAGAAGCAGGTGCAGCCCAAAAAGGAATGAAATGCGCAAGCGTTGAAACAGCTTTGCATTAGGAAAACGACCAAAAAGGAAGTGTTCCCCAATTTCTTTCGTGCGTTCTGCTAAATAAAAAGGAAACCATAAAAAGAAGAAGAAAAGAAGAAACTAAACAAAAAAAAAAGAAAAAAAAAAGATAAGAAATGAAAATGAAAACCCCAAAAGAGAAACAAATCATGGTAGCAAGGAGCCTTTTCTTTCCAAGTCCCGGCCAAAAAACCACGGAGATTTTTCTTTCGAAATCCCAGCCAAAAAACCGAGGATCTCCTGGCCAAAAAACCATGGAGCCTTTTCTTTCCAAAACCCAAAAACCGAGGATCTCCCGGCCAAAAAAACGTGGAGCTTTTTCTTTCCAAATCCCGGCCAAAAAACCGAGGATCTCCCGGCCAAAAAACCTTGGAGCTTTTTCTTTCCAAATCCAGGCCAAAAATTGAGGATCTCCCGGCCAAAAACCGCGGAGCTTTTTCTTTCCAAATCCCGGCCAAAAAACCGAGGATCTCCCGGCCAAAAAATCGTGGAGGTTTTTTTTCTTTCCAAATCCCGGCCAAAAAACTGAGGATCTCCCGGCCAAAAACCGTAGAGCCTTTTTTTTCTTTCCAAATCCCGGCAAAAAAAGAACCGAGGATCTCCCGGCCAAAAAACAGTAGAGCTTTTTCTTTCCAAATCCCGGCCAAAAACCGAGGATCTCCTAGCCAAAAAACCGTGGAGATTTTTCTTTCCAAATCCCAGCCAAAACCAAGGATCTCCCTACACAACCCTGATTTGATTGCTTAGATATGTGTCACAACTAACTCACAAAATTTTCCTAGTGAAAACTGGGGCAGAAAAATTTCGTTCGTTTGTTTGTTTTGGTATCTTAAGCAGGTCGATCTCAAGATACAAGGTGCGAGATGACCAATGGAATGAGTCTCAATCCAGAGTCAAGAAAAGAAGAAAAGAAACCAAAAGAAAAGAACTCAAATGTGGAAGCAAGCAAGGGTGCGGACCGCTCAAAATCTGATTGAAATCACAAGCTCCGTTGATCCTGTTTTTGACCCCATGCTGCATGAAAAAGTAAAAACCTACAACTTACGAGTATCAAGATTCAGATCAAAGTCCACAACAAAATCAGCTAAGACTCAAGATCAAGTTTCAAGAGAATTATAGATATGAATCTTGTAACTCATAGTTGATAGGCATAGCTAGCTTAGCTTTGATTTTCTTTTTTGGTGTAATAAGGAGGTCAGCAAGTAGTAGCAGCAACAACAGTAGTGAAATCACACCTCTTGGTAGTCCCAGCTAACAAACCTTCCCGAACTACACTGACCTGATTCCTTTTTAGCCAAGGATATGTAGGCAACCTCCGAAGCAAGGTGCGATCAGATGATTTTCAAAAAATGCTTCACACGGAGTATTCGAACGGGCAAAAATCGCTCGTATCCACTCACTTATCTTTGCCCGAGAACACTGCGTGTTCCCGAGCAAAGAGGGGCAGCTGTGAGCACGTGATTTTTGCCCTACATGAATTATTCCCAAAAATTTGAACAAAAATTTTTCTTTCATTATTTTACACTTTTGTGAATTTTGTGTTATTTCCTGCTAATTGTTTGCATTTTATATGTACATTTTAATTCATATAAAAAATATGCATGACATTTGCATTTAGGATCTGATTTCATATTTTAGGATTAATTAGTGGTTAAGTTGTTTCTAGAACAAAATATAAAGAAAATAACAAAAATAGTCCACTTTTGCATTTTTAATTGTTAATTGTCGAATTTGTTACGAAATAGACTTTAAACAATTTTAGGAATTAATTAGCTTAATTTTGGAAATAAATTAGGTTTCATTTTAATTGTTTGCATTTTTTACAGAAAAAAATAATAAATAAAAAAATGAAATATAAAAATAAGTAAAAGAAATAAAAAGGAAATAAAAGAAAATAAGAGGAAGGCTTTAATAAAGAGTTGGTCTTACATAACCAAATTTGGGCTGATTTTTATTAATTTCCCTGGCCCAAATTACCAAAGTCACTCGCCCAGCCCAATTGAATACCTCACCCGGTCCAATTCATTAAACCCCAAAACTACACCGTTTCGGGCGTCTATCAATCTCAGCCATCGATCTCCATAATCCAACGGCTCCCATTGATCCCCATTTTAATATAGTTGTCCGAAATTTAGCCTCAAACCCTAAGACATTATTCACCCTCCTCATACCAACCCCATCCCCGTCTCCGCCGACCACCATATCCCCACCATGCTGCCACCTTCCTCCGCCGTCCCCCGCCGGCCGAAAATCGCCGGCAGCGGCGGCAGCGGCGAAGCCCCAATCGACCCCAAAAATACACCGTAGATTCGTCTCCTCTTCTTCTTTCTAACCCCCAAAGTAATTTTCTTTGAATCAACACCAAAGTCTTCGAATCTTAATTCGAAAATCCGGTCAAAATGCTAAAGTGTCCAAACTCACCCAAAATCACACCCCATAGTCCTTTGACCTCCCTCAACCTGAAACCTCAGCCAAAAATCGTCGAGTATCACTGGTTAATCTCAAATCGCAGATCTAGGGTTATGGGGTCGAAACTGTGCTGGGGATTTCAAGGCGTCTGATGAGTGGTGATTTTACCACTCATTCTAGCCTCTTTTCCGTAGCTTTTATGTCCTTTTAATTATAAAATGAGGTTGTTTATGGTGGTTATTGTTAGATTTTTAGGTAAATGATGCTACAAAGTGGTTTGATTTGAATTGAAGTGGAATTGAGCAAAAAGAAGGTGAAACCATGCAAAAACATCCAGTGAATTCTGCTTCTGCGGAAAAAGGCCACAGAAGCGACTTCCGCTTATGCGGTTGAACAACCACTTCTGCGGAATGAGTTGAATAGGCAGAAACCGCTTGTGCGGTTAAAATTCCACTTTTGTGGAAGCGCAGAAGCGCCTTAATTTTCGCTTCTGCGGTCACTGGCACTAATGAGGAACTCCGCTTATGCGTTCAAATTTCTGCCTTCGCGGAACCGCATCTGCAGTTACATTTTTGTAGATACGAAAGCAGTGCATCAGGCCTGGGGCAAAATGGACATTTCATAATTTCTCACCCCAAATCAGTTTTATACCCATCCAAGCAAATCTTTTGAGGATCTTTTGGCTTATTTTCAGTTCATAGAACTAGAGAGAACATTTTTGGAAGCTAGGGTTTTGCACACACACTTGGGTCTTGGAGATTGAAGCTTGGGGTTAAGATTTTCTTAC